>RXPK01001565.1:0-102636 GCA_004143645.1 Protaetia brevitarsis
AACTTGTCTAACTTTGTATGAGACTTTTAATAATCTATAACACTATTCTTCCGAATATCGATACCTCAAATTGCAGTTTATATAACAAATTGTTTGCTTAGTAAACATTGTTGTGATAATGCTTTGTGTATAGAAGCAATAACTACAAGAATATAATTGTTTTTATTATTTAGTGTCATGTAATATACATCAATCAGTCATTTAAAAACAAGTTATTAAGGAAAGTCAGTAAGTGTGTGGTAAAAATTAGTGTGTGTAGAAATGTAACACTGTTCACATAAAAGACATTTTGATAAACACATAGAACACATAGAAGTACGTAATATATGCCCAGTTGTAAGCCCTCAATAGATACGCCTTTTATAATTATCAACGGTTTATTAGAAAAAAAAGGAATTTTAAACAGTGTCAATACTATACACTTACCCAGCAAAATGGGGCAAGTGTGTAATCGTTCCGCATTTTATATATTAATAGCATTATCCTTTAGTTCGGCCAAATGTGTAATACTATACTGATGCCTTTTTAATAAAGTATGATAAATTTACAAGATATCTAGTTATTACACGTTAGCAGATGTGAAATTTTTATTTGTAAAACTAGTATGAAGTTTAGTACATTAGTAATATAACAGAGGACATCCTTATTTTAATTTTAAAAATAAATGTAGCCAATCTACACACTTCACCGGTTACACACTTACCTGACTTTACCTTACTTAAATAACGATGTCGTAAAGGAGCTTCTTTTTACAACTAATTTAAGCAAGTTTGTATGACGGTAAAGACAATAATTACATCTGAGTTACTGTGTCATTAACGAATATTACTATTTCTCTATTTCTCTATTTCTGCTGATTGGTGAATCAGAAGCTTAATTAGGAAAAGTATAGATCCAAGCATCCATCCCTGTGGCATCCCCAATTCTTGACTAACTCTGTATGAGACTTTTTAATAATTCTATAATACTTCGCCAAATGTGGATGCCTAACATTATAGTTTTTGACTTGATAGACTTCGTTCTGGTAATCCTATTTGGTAACAGAAACAGCAGTAACTATAGAACAGTAAATTATTTTTAATTTAGTGCCATGTAACATACATAAGTCATTAACACAACAACAAAATTGGAAGAAACTATTTATGCGACTCTTCTATAATGCACTAGGTTGACCAATATCACTGAAGATCCTGTAAAGTAAACAATGTATGCTAATATCAACCGAGTGTTACACACGTTTTTAATGTGACCTAACAACAAATTTATTACTTAAATAATGATGTAGAAATTACCTTCGTAAAGGAGCTTCTTTTTACATCTAATTTAAACAAATTTTTGTGACGGTATGGACAAAAATTACAAATGGGTTACTGTGTCATTAATGAATGTTACTGTTTTTTCTATTTCTGCTGGCTGGTACCTAAATCAGAAGCTTAATTAGAAAAAGCATAGGTCCAAGCGTACTTATCTGTGGTACCCCTGTTTCGACTGTACGTTTATTCTATATTTGTTGTAGGTATATTTAATATATAACAGAGGAAAAAGAATTGCCGTAACGTAAAAATAAATGGAAGGAATACCATAAATCAATTCATTACTTTGGTCATTTAATCAATTAATGATACAATGACCAAAGCAATCTAAATAAAGACAAGTATACAACGTGTGTATAAATTGTCGCAAAAGCTACACGTAGCGACATACTTCGTTCGTTTCTGAATCGAAAATCTAAATGGTAAAATATTGTACTATGCTTCATAATAAGTCTTCACGAGGTTCTTGAAGTTCGGTTTTTTAGTTCCTTAATAAGCGTTTGTGTTCGTTATTTGTCGGTGTAGATAGCTGCAATTTTGAATTTAGACGATTTCTTATTCCTGTTTTTTCGTAAACAGTTTCTTTTTGATTTTAGAGCCTGGTTTCTTCATAAGCATCCTCTCATGAAAAACACATTTGGCAACATTGTAGGACAATGACTTTGTATTCTAATTTTGATTTCAATCAAACATTACTGTCAAATTTTGACATTAATCTAAGTGTTCATTTTATGCAAGCTCTGCTCTTTTCGTGATTACCGATTCGTATCTCTTGATTAGTTTTCTGTTTCAGTATTTTTATCGTTCTCGTATTATTGTTTTGTTTATTTACAATGGTTTTTTACATTTAATGAATATGCCGATTATATATATATGTATAACTACCTTTTTGTAATGGAAATGCTAACATGGCAGAACAGGAATATGCATACGTTTTCCAAACCGGAGACATTCCTACTGCAAACGTATTTCGACGGTGGACCAACGTCTACGTGAACTGGTTCGTTTAAGAAAAGAAATGCCAACGCTGGTCGACCTAGACAACGGCGTACATTACAACTGGAAGAGGAAATTCTAGAACTCAATACACGAAGAACCCTCCATCAGTACTCGACAGTTGCGTCCACATTCAATATCCCGCAGTAATAAGACCGTCATTGGTTCTACGTGAAAACCTTCTTTATGCCATACCATATAACTAAGGTGCAGCCGCTCTATGAAAACGATAACATACACCGTTTAAACTTTTGTCATAGTATCTTAAATAGGATTCAAGAAGATGGCGACTTTTTAAGAGGCGTTCTTTGGCCGACGAGTTTATGTTTACCAGAGATGGTGTACTCAATACCATAATTTTCACCATTGGGCAGATGAAAATCCTCATGCGTTTCGGGAATACGGTCACCAAAGAAAGTTTTCAGTTAATGTTTGGTGGGTATAATAAATCACCGTGTCGTTGGCCAATCTATCTGCCAAATCGACTTTATGCCAACGGGTATTTAAATGTATTAGAACAAGTTATTGACGAGATGCCATTGAAATACGCCGTAACATGTTTTACATGCATGATGGAGCTCCGGCACATTTTTCTCGTAATGTAAGAGAGTGGTTGGATGAACACTTCCCTAACAGTGGATTGGTCGCGTGGTCCTACCTTATGGCCTGCAAGGCTCCGACTAAATCTTTAGACTTTTTTGTTTGGGTTTCATAAAGGTGAAAGTTTACGCAACACCTCCACAAGATGCTGAGAAGTTATAGGACGAATTAAGCGGCAGTATCAGAAATTACACCGGAAAGACTTGAACAAGTAATACAGCGAGTAATACATCGTAGATTGCAAATGTGTTTACAAACCAGACGGATATCAATTTAACATATGCGTAGTAATAGTGTCGCTAATTTATTACAAGAGATGCGTCGAAAAATCAAACTACTAATTCTCTTTTAATAAAGCTTTCTTTGCTTTCCTATGTATCATTTGTGTTATCCAATTTGTCATTTGTAATTCTGGTCTGTCAATTTTGACAAGTATTGTAACTACCATTGCGGTAGTATGCGTCTACAGTGTTGCCAAATGTATGTGACTTTCAAGTGGCTCCTGAAGACGCATGAGGCATAGTACCATATTTTACCATTTAGATTTTAGATTCAGAAACGAAGGAAGAATGTCGCTGCGTATAGCTTTTGCGACAATTTATACACACGTTGTATAATTGGCGGTCAATTGAGAAGAAATCGGTTCAAATAGGGCGTATCATAACGAAATACGTATATTCTAAGGGCAACTACCAATGGTAACTATTAAAAATATCAAAACGTTTTTATTAAGTGCCTATATAAGGAAAATATTAACTTAACTTTTGAACTAAAGTAAAAGTAACACATTGAATTACGCTTTTCTAGTGACATTTTAACATTATATTAGTGCCTTGTTATCTAATCGCACAAATTGCCGTTCATAAATATTCGATACAGTTTCGATTTTTTTTTTTTGCAATGTCCGCAGTGACCCAAATAAATAAACGGGTCCATTTATTCAGTTTGTTTACACAAACGGGAAGGCGTGACTGTTACAGCGTCTAACCAAAGATGGATTAATATTAAATAAATTTAATGGCATAAACAACTTAAGATGATTAAAAGAAGGGCCGGAGAGTAGCTATGCGTTGTGAAATAAACGGCAAACAAATCGAATAATTGGCAATTTTTCAGGGGATTAGTAAATAATGGAAACGACAAAAAAAATATTTTGGGAAAGGATTGTTGAAGAGGAATCTTGTTAAACACTTAAATGGTTAATTTAATTGAAAAATAGATTTAAACTATGTCAAACTGTGTTCCTCTTGCTTAAATTATTATTTAATTCATAATATAATTATTATATTTAGGTGCAATATCGATTAGAGTTTATATAAACGAAGAAATTGTTGCCAAACATCCCATAAATTTTCTATTACCCTAAATAACTTTATCGAATTTCAGTAAGGGTTTTAACACGGCGCTACTGGATGCTGTCATCCGAGAATATTGATAGGATATATGTATTTTAAGCGCCCATAATCCATCCCTCTTAATTTCTGTTGCTTTCATCGAGAAAATTTATTTGAGAAAAGCGTGTTTCAATGAGAAGCTACCACAGCACTAGCATAACGTATTGTTATTTGTAGTGTTCGTAAATGAGTTATATTAAACATACTATAATATTTACTTGTTTGAATTCAAAGAAAATTGCTCATTACTTCCAATATTTTAAAACTTAATTTGACTATATAAAACTAATTACCTGTATTTTCATATTTGGCGCTATTCGATAAATACATATTACCAATAAACAACGTAAAGCAACAATTAAATTTTTGGGCATGATTTTAGATGAAAATTTGAATTGGAGGCCGCACTGTGAATGTCTTATTAAAAAGATTAACACTTCTTGTGATCAAATTAGAAATTTAAAGTATGTGTTGCATTCCATCAGTGACTTATTAAAATTTTATTACTTATAGTGAAGTCTATTCTCGAATAACCTATGGCATAGTATTCTGGGGCTCGTCGGCACTATCACGGGATGTTTTTATTGCTCAAAAAATGATTATGAGATGTTTGCTGGATATTAGAAGTTACGAATCCTGTCGCCCGCACTTTCAGAGATTGGCTATTCTACCCTTGCCTAGTATATACATCATGGAGTTGCTCTGTTATATATTTGATAATCAATCAATTGTTTTAAAATGTTCTGACGTCCATAACTATAACACAAGAGCAAAAAAAGAGGGAAATATAAGGAGCCGCTAAATAGACTGGATATTATCAGACGATCTCCTCTACTTTGGTGGGAATCAAATTGTTTAATTTGCTACCAAGCCAAGCAACAAGCTAAGGGCGTTGCTTCTTGAGCACTATATCTGTTGAGGAAATTCATTTCTTTAATGTCAAATGTGTAGTATTTTATGTTTTATATTTATTATGTGATTGTACTTTATAAACATTGACAATGTGTCTTCAGTATATCTATCTTATTTTGCCTCTGCTTAATACTTTATACATTATAAAATTAATTACTCATACTAAATTGATAATATATGCTAATAATAATGCATCACAAATCTAAATACATAGTTTCAATGCTTACCTATTAGATGAGCAAATAAGCTTATGTTTGGATGCCATAATCTATTAATTACTTCTAAACATTTGAGCATATTTACAATTTTCAATAAAGTTTATGCCTGTATATAAATAAAAATGCTAGCACTGCACTCCAATTTATTGTCTACCAAAGTTTGGAGCATTTACTAGTACAATGTATTTTTCGATTACCGAAATTAATATGGTGGTCATTTCGATTACTTTTAAGGAATTGTGCGAAAGTTTTATCGTAAAATAATTAACCATCCAGCAGCAAATGAGGATATTGTTCGTATCCTTTTATCACCATCTGATCCTTAGAAAAGCACCTCATCTTCCTGGGAAGATTGCAGGTATGGCTTACAAGGGGAAAATATTTAAATCTAGTTTAGCTGATATTAACACCTGCAATACTATCAAGCATCTAAAAAAAATGTTTTAATGTGTGCAGATTCATGGTTATAATAAATTTCATATATTGAATTATGACAAGATCATATTTTTAACAACCAGAACGTAACAATGTTTATCATTAACAGTTTATTTAACGTTTTTATCTTAAATTCCTCTTTCAAATGAATAATTTGGTATTATAAACATCATATAAAATATATAGTAGTATTAAATAAATAAATAAATATTTATGATTTGGCAAAATTTAAATTTACATGCATATTCCCACGCCCATATTATTTTTCTTCTAGATAACCCACCTAAACTACTATTTTTTGTTGTTTAAGCATAAATATATTTTCTGATTATAAAAATGTAATACACAAGTTGTGATTTTCACTAATTAAGAAGTTATAGATTTTTTCCCGCGAAAACACAATTTCGAATCACTCTATACGACATCGATATGCAACCAGATTACTCAGATGCATAACCAGTTGCATTGTATCTCAAATAAAATTAATACGAAATCGGATATTTCAGAATAATATTTATTAACAATATATATATATATATATAAAAAACAACCAAGCATAAAAACCAATGACAGTGTACAATTGTTACTTTTTTCTGTATTTAATTGCTGCAGTCTTTTCTGTAAAATACAAAAATAATAAATTACGTATTTTAAGACTAGAAATTTGGTATACGATCCTTACAATGCCCTCTCTAGAGAATCCAATAAAAATAATTTGAAGTGAAAAATTTATATTTCTTCGTACATTTCGATTTTACAAACTAGAAAACAATAATTTTCACATCACTCGTTGCGAACCGGTTTTAAATTTCGACTCGCGTAGATACTGGAAAGAAAACATAAAGCTTTTGCAAGAGGAATACGACTGTTCCGGGACGAATGAACGAACAAAGACGGTTCCTTCAGTCGCCTTTCTAACGCATCCGTACTTTTTTCATCATCTGTAGAACTTGTAGGCCGGGGAACGGACAAGAGGGATAGAAATTGTGACAACCATTTCCATCAACTCCGGCGATCAGTTGACCCATATGAGCTGCGAAGTGGTACTTGGAGGTCAACTCGGCAGTGGTGCTGATGGAAGTGTCTCTGAATGTTGAAAAACGCATGAATGGAAATTGGAAATGGAATTCACGGAACATTAAAATGTTATGCACTGGCAGAAAAAAAATATTATATATTCTATCTCAAAGAAAGTACGTAGACTCCTACATATATATTTCTATGTTTTGAAATTTGATCTTACCCCAGTGACCAACTATATTTATTCATATTTATAAATATTTTAAAATATTAAATCTTTCTTGAAATTAGCTATATTAATATATATGCATAAAATATTATAGAAAATATATAAAAATATTAGGAAAACACTTAAAAAATATATATGCTTATGTTAGCATTAATAATATTTTATTGCAAATGTTTTCTCAATATATTTTCATAACTCTCCAAGAATATTTTGCTTTGTAATTCTGTAAATATTATTTCATATAAAAAAAAAAAGAATTTTTGCTTTTGTTACATTTGGTGCGTAGGACGAATAATATAAAATGGGGTAAAATATGCTACATATTAAGTAGGTATGTACTATTTAAAATGATAGTTTAAGATTAAATTAGATAATATATATCTAATATGATTTAATTAGTATCTATGTTGAGCGCTGTAACTTTTCTATTAATATATGAGCCATTGAAAGTCAGAGTGGTCTATGTCAAAAAATAAGGTTTTGAAAATAAATACAGAGCTAGATTCTCCACATTCAAGTCTATTGCTTGACCAAGTTAAAAGAATATCTTTTGGTATTTGTCATAAAACATCACCACTTTATTTTTGTGCCGTAACAGGTTACCGCTAGTGTTTAAGGGCAAAATGGTACAAGTCGACTTAGCCCACTATAGCTGTAAACGTATCAGTGAGCATCAACTTCGATAGTGTATCGTTGTAAGAGTATCAATCAGCTGGTACTGCGATAAAATTAGAAATATGAGTTCTAGTGAATCAGAAGTAGAACCCTTTAGTGCTAGTGATGGGAAACTTTTCTTCACAAAATGCGTACATGTGTGGTTTGGTTAAACAAAGTGAAGTAAAGATGCATCGTCCAAGAAGTAATACCAGATGCAAAGACCGTAACAAATAACATATTACGTAAATATTTGCAAAATTCACATAATGTATGTAAACAGTATTTCTTGCAAACTTTTCAAATATCAAATGATCGATTGGAAGATCTCTTAAAACGTGCGGGTACCTCATCTCCAGGTGAAGATTTACGAGGAAAGTATGAACCTTTGAACAAGACATCCGAAGAAAAGGTGCAATATATCCGTGATCATATAAATAGCTTCCCTTCTTATCAGTCCCACTACACACGAAGTCATAATCCTAACAGAAAATACCTACATTCTAATTTAAACATAAGATTAATGTAGAATCTTACAAGGAGAAGTGTGTTGATAAACATGTCTTTGTAACGGAAGCAGTTTATAGGAATTTATTTCATCGTGATTTTAATCTGCACTTTCATGTGCCTTCAAAAGACAGTTAAGTGCAACTTGTTCAAAGCAAAAATAGATTGTGAAACCGATAAACAAAAGAAACACGGCTTGAATACGGAACACATTTTGCATCTACGCAAAGCTGAAAAAGCAAGATCTAGCTTGACAGCGACAGGTCTCTGTCTATTTTGGATAAAATGTTTATGGATTTACTTTCGATTTACAGAAGGCACTACCGTTCAGTTTTGACATGTTCAGTTGCGTACTATAAAAGAAACATGTATGTCTACAATTTAGGGATACTGAACTACATGAAAAAGAAAATGTATTTATGTACGTATGGGACGAAATAACTGCATCGCGAGGGACGCAGGAAATAGGATCATGCATACGTAAACATATACTAGAACATGCAGGAAATGCAAAGCACATTATTGCTTATAGTGATGCATGCGGTGGTCAAAATCGCAATTTTAAGCAATGTTTGTTTTGGCTTAAACTTTTAGCGGATACTAATATTGAAGTAATTGATCATAATTCATGGTTCCCGGACATTCTTATCTTCCCAATGACGCGATTTCGGCCAAATAGAGCAATATACTAAGAATTGATCAATATACGTTCCCAACGATTGGTATACAATAATAAAAAAATGCAGATCAAAAAATCTATTTACGATTTGTGAAATGAAGCAAAACCACTTTTTTTCGACAAAGCCATTGGAACAGTCTGTAACTCGTCGATATAAAAATGAAGATAACGCTCCAGTATCCTGGCTAGAAATCCAATGGTTACATTTTGAAAAAATCATCCTTACAAGATATTTTACAAAATGACCCTTAACGAAGATTTCCCGTTTGACGTAATTGATGTGCAAACAAAACGACAAGGTGCACCTCGAAATTTGAAACATGTTGTGTTAACTTCGTTATACGAATCCCCACTCTTAATCAATGATAAAAAAAAGAAGAATGTGGATGAACTTTTTCAGTTTATTCCTCCCGTTAATCAGAAATATTTTGTAGATATTATTGGAGATAGTAGTGTTAAGGATTATGGCCCTCTTGAATATGTTCAAGATGAATAAATATTATTTGTTTTGCTTAATTTTACAAATATTACGTCAATATTTTGTCTTTATTAATACCAATAAAATCTGATGAGATATAAAAATTGTAAATGTTTGTATTTTCCCAAACACCACCGGTACCAAGTGTATACTCATTTCAATGATACGTTAAAATGCATAATGGTCTATGTCTTCAAACTGCAAAAAAATGGTAGAAAAATAAAAATAAGAAGTAATTACTGTTTACAGATATTTAAGTTAATATGCATATTAAAATATTTCGCAAAACATAATTCGACTTTTTTTCAATAATTTTAGAAAAGACTTTAACTTTACACTTCCATATCTCAGAATACATTTTTTTGACTTAGATCACTCTGGTTTTCAACGGCTCATATCTGCGTTTTGTATTATATTATTTGTAATATTTGTAAGTTGGGAACGTCAACACAACACCTCTATTCATTACGGTGCCGGTGTTATATGATTTAGTATTGTTTATGGCGCCTATGGATTGGTACATAGAATGCATACGCGCACGTGCGTATCATCAACGTTTTTATTCGTTGTCCGTCACAGTTATAGTTTAATGTACGATAGGGAGATTAGGTTAAACTGTGTAATTAATTGTTGCGGGTGTGTTTTAGTTTTGTGGTGACTACGAGGTAAGCAAAACTTTGAACATGTCATGGCATTTATAAGATAATTGGAATGCTCAATATCGCTATGTACAGAATCGTTTAATAATATAATTGTAGGAATTCTATGCATCATGTATGTACTGCATCTACCAGATAAATTGCTAGTTGATTTGCTAAGAGATTCATCTCGGTAGATAAGCGTCATACCTCAAATAGAGGTTAGAATACGTTGTGTGTTTATTGTTGTAGGTAGAACGTTTCAAATATTACGAAATAAAGTAAAGATAAGTATCGTAAGTATTAGAATGTAGCTACCACTCCAATTATTAAATGCTCTAAATGTATTAGTAGATGTTGATAATGTTGTACGATGTTTATTCATGGTATGATCTAATACAATTGGCATTTTTTAGAGGCCACAAAGAAACGCCATGAGAGCGCCACTACCGAAGATATGAAAAAGCCATAGGGTTGTACCTGGCACCAGCCAAGGCTAGATTAAAAAATGAGTATTTTTCATTTTTATTGGCTTATTCAAATAAAATGATAATAAATACGTTTGTTTTTATTTAGAACACTTCAATTAAAAAAATAGTGATTAATTTGATAAACCTTCAGTATGCCTTAAAAGATGCTAGAATTATTGATTATTAACTTGTATGGTGAGTGTGAAAAAATAAGTTCTTGCCTTTTGACAACTCTATGTATTTTTCACACTTTTCGTTATCGACGTTATACATTCTAAATAACCAAGAACAATTTTAGTTCATTTTGATAAATTGAATAAATTGCATAAAAAATCTCAATTTTCATATAAATATTTTACAAATATTTTAGAAAAACTATAGCGCTTACATTAATTTTAAAATATGGAATAAATATTTTAATTGAATATTTTATCTATATTTAGAAAAAATATGAAAAATGTATTCAAAAACCTCTCACGAAAAATATTTATAAAATATATTTTTAAAAATATCTATGTAATATTTCTGGCTGTTAGGGTAATTTTAAACGGGCATTGGAGAAAATGATATCTGTTGAAGTTGGTTGCTCTGAAACAATGGTAAATTTGCAGTTTTTAGAGATTGGTAAAAAATAGAAATCACGCTAAAATCAAAGGGTTATTTTAAAGTAGTAAATGGGACGAAGCCGACACCAGAAAACAATACGACGGAATGGGATAAAATAGATGTAAAAGCACCAGAAATAATGGTGCTCAGGTTAGAAGAAAAGATATTAACTCAGATTATAATCTGCAAAAATTCTGCACAAATGTGGTCAAAATTAGGAGCTATTTATGAAGATTGATCACATATAAATGTGCACTTATTGACACAAAAATTTTTCATATTAGAGTATAAAACGGGAAATGCAACAGAGTTTACATCCTAGTTAGTTTCTTAGATAAGAATAACAAAGATTTTGTTGGTGATGAAAATTTGTAAGTAAGGCTAAAGGAAGAGCACTTTTCCAAGGTGATTTAGTCTTTTTGGCATTTCTGTTCATAATATAGATGTATCTATGTGATGACAATAAATTGATATTATAATTCTAATAATTATAATTATAATTTTACATGCGAGCAGTGCTTGGCTGGAAAACAACATAGATTACCTTTTCAAGATAGTAATACAAGTGCAAGCAATCTTTTGGAGCTAGTACACAGCGATGTATGTGGACTTATGGAAAGGGAATACTTGGGTGGAGCGCGTCATTTTCTTCTATTCGAAGATGATTATTCTTCGTATCGGCATATATATTTCATGAAATCTAAATCAGAAGTTAAGAGGCTTATTGAAAATTATATTGCAATGACTGAATGGGAAACTGGCTGCAAATTGAAAGTGTTAAGAAGCGACAATGGGCTAGATTTTATCAACCAGGAAGTGGAGAACATATTACGATCGAAAGGAATAAAACAAACTCGAACAAGAACAGTGGTTTATACTCCAGAGCAAAATGGGCGAGCAGCAAGGGAAAACGGAAGAAGTAGATAAAACCTTTTGGGCAGAAGCAGTTAATACGGCTGCATTTGTACTTAACAGAAAGGGTACAAGTCCTCAGAAAGGTTACACACCTTATGAATTATGGTCGAAGAAGAGAGATAATGTGTATGATTTTAAAAGTTTTGGATCCAAAACAGACACCTTTAAAAAGGGACGTAAAGAAGCAAATTAGTAATTTTTATTGGTTACAGTCAGAAAATGAAGGGATATAAAGTTTCATTCCAGACAAACATAAAGTTGAGATACACAGAGATGTCATTTTTCTAAAGAAAAAAAGAAAGAAACACAACAATCCAAGCAATGGAGGCACAGAAGCAAATTTAGAAAAACATAGTCAGTAGAAAATAGGTTAGAATGCATAGAGGAAAGCAAAGAAGCCCAAATGGAAGAACTAGATGAAACCAATGATGACAATACTGAAGAAAGTAACGCAGAAGCTCATGAAGAACCCCTTGATGAAGAAAATTTGAGATATAACTTAAGAAGAGACGTTTGAAGACCATCAAAATATGACGATTTCGAATTAGATTTTGAAAATTGTTTACTAACTGTGCATGAAGAGGAGGAACCAAAGACTTTATGATGATACGATGGCAAGTAGTGATGCATAGGTGTGGAAAAATGCGGTGAAAGCTGAAATACAAGCATTGGAAGAAAAAGCTGATGAAAATGAACTGATTGAGTGTAAGTGGGAGCTTAAGAAGAAAAGAGACGAAGGTGGTAGTATAGTGAGATATAAAGTGCGTTTAGTGGCTAGAGGCTTTCAGCAGAGTGGTATAAATTTTAATGACATTTATAGTCCTGTAGCTAAGCTACATTCTGTTAGAGCTTTCCTAGCACTATGCAATAAATTAGGAATTATAATTTATCAACTTGATGTGTGTAGCGGTTTTTTAAGTGGAGATATTACAGACGATGTCTTTATATTACTTCCAAAAGGTTTCAAAGAAAGGGAAGGGAAATTGTGTAAATTACGAAAATCTTTATATGGACTTAAAAGTTCACCAAAGAATTGGTATTCAAAATTTCACGATTTTATGATTTCTTTGAATTTTGTAAGAATTGAATATGAATATTGTATTTATGTAAAAGTTACTAAAAGTTTTAAAATTTATATCTTAATTTATGTAGATGATGTACTATTATCGGGCACGAATGAAAATGAAGTTAACATGATTAAGCAGATTTTAAGTCAACACATGAATTCGTGTTAGGATAGTGTTGATAGCCAATTGCAGAAAGGAAACAGATGAATAAGGATGCAGAAGGCATTGCTGTCAATTTGACTCTTACACGCGATGGAACACGGAACAAAACGCGGCTTCTCTTCATTGTTTGCGATTTTTACTCTCACAGAAAGCTAATCAAAGAAATGCTGCAGAATTTGTCAATCATGTAATTTATAGCAAATGAAAAACCAATAAATTAGTGAATATAATGCTTGGTATGACACAAACTGCTCTAAAAAAATCACCAAGACAGTGTAGGCAAGCGGGAAATTGACGCTATTGCCGAGATGTTTCTAAGATCTGCAGAAAAAAAATGATGCAGACTTCGGGAAGCCAAAAAAGGTATTAGCGACAAAGATGCAGGACAGTTAACAAGCAAAGCTGCCTGTGCATTGACAATGTGTTACGGCTTGGCTATTCAAGGAAATCCAGATCCTGTCAGGTAGATGAGAAAAGAAATGTAGGTCATTTATTAACAAAAATGCTCCACAGATGAAAAGCCTGCAAGTCAAATCGATGTTGTTTTTAAACCTCACTTTTCTGATAAAGTTGGTTAAATTCCATAGGTGATATAAATTCTCAAAATATTAAAATTTAGTCCGTACAAGATCATTATATGCGAAATGGAATTACATCTCGTAATAAATATGGATTTCCATACCCAGGAGACGTGTATTGACATCGATATGCTTTGGAGGTACAATGACAGCAGCTAGATTTACTGACATGAATTTGTGGAACAATTGTTTGATGACAAATTACAACTAGGCTATTTTTAAATTGACAATACAACTGCTTAGACAGTAGCGGAGACAAGAAAGTATTTGAGTAATTGATAACAGAGTTATCAGTTTTGACCGTTGGCCACCATCACTCGATTTTATCTTTCGAGTTTTTTATTTGGTCATATAAAAAAAAATTAAATCTATGGCAACCGATTACTTAATATGGATGAATATAATTATAAATATTTTTTTTACATTAATAACGTTACGTTTCGGATTCTCTTACATTACTCCATTTTCAAACTATTTTCTTAAATTCCTCTCTCTTGGCCAATTACATATCTATATAAATTAACAAAAATCACATGTAATTTTACTTAAAACCAAAACTATAATTATCAGCACATACCTCATAGTCCTAGGTAATTCCAATTAAAACATGTAAATTATTTAAACTAGTGAAAAACTAGTGTGTCATTTGGTAACATTTTTTTTAAAACTTTTTATTTTAATAACAATTTAAAACTCGCGTCGACATCAAACATATTAACTTGAACAACCACACATATAAAATGTATATCAGTGCGTATATTTTCCTGACCTTGTTTCTTTTACTTATTGCTTTTTATTTTAAATGTTATTTATCCAAATACGCAGGACTATGTGTACTTATTTGTAAATACATATATGACGGAAAAATATTTTACATAAAAATATTTTAAAAATTTTAAATATAAGGTGTATGCGTTCTTGAATGTTTTTTTTTGTTTTTCAAATTTAATAACTAATCTGTGGAATAATTTACATCTTATTATTTTTTTTTTTATTAAGAACTTATTAAGCAACTGTAAATTTTACTTAAATTGTTTATATCGCTTTTATCGTTTACTGCAGTTTTATGTTTTTTTATTTGCCACATTTCTTTAAATAACCGTTTATTATAATTATTCTCTTATTTAATATTTTACTCTTTCAAAGTTAAAATTATGTTTTTTTTTCAAAGCGTGCTTGGTTAGGGCAGTGGCATTATTGTTTGTTACTATGCTATATTTGTGTGCATATATTCTTTTATCTATGTATTGTTTAGACTGCCCTACGTATACTCCCTCACATTCTTTGCATTCTATTTTGTATATTGTATTTGTTTGCTTATTTTCATTAATAGGATCTTTTGTTTTGGTGAAAAAATTCATATTAGAGTTATTTGGTTTGTATGCTACTTTTATTTTATACTTTTGAAGTAGGTTTTGTATATTCTCAGATAAATTTGAAACATAAGGTAAAGCTATGTATTTGTTATTTTCCTTTTTCTCTATTTCTTTTTTTTTCTAATATATTTGTTAATAAAAGTTAGTGGGTAATCATTGTTTTGTAGCATGGTTTTAATTTTTTCTATATTATCTTGAACGATTTTTTTTTCCGAAAATTCCATACATCGGTCTACCAAGTTGTTAATTGTACTAATTTTATATTTAATTGGTGTTTGTGAATAGTAATTTAAAAATCTGCCACAATGGGTAGGTTTAATGAACCAATTTGTATAAGTTTGTCCCTGCTTGTGTGAAATTTGCATATCCAAGAAATTTATGGTTGATTCCTTTTCATTTTCAATAGTGAATTGTAAACGCGGATGAAAAGAGTTGAATTTTTCGAGAATATAGTTGCTTTTATTTTTGGGGATCGTTAGTATGCAGTCATCAACATATCTTTTGAAAAATGGAATGTCAAAATCAATATTATTTAAAACAGTTTTTTTCCAATTTTTTCCATAGTTAAATTGGCAATCACCGCTGATATTGGTGTTCCCATGGCAATACCAAATGTTTGTGTATAAAAATTGTTGTTAAATTTAAAATATGTAAAATATTTCTGAAAAACACGGAGAAGAATGTTAGTTCTTATTCACTTATTTCAACACAATTTATAAACAGGGATCTTAAGGAGACATGTTCCCAAATTTTTAATTTATATTCTATGTCTGTTGTAGATTTCCTATGGCTATTATTGATCATTTAGGATCAGGTGTAAATTATGAAGAATATCCGGTACGATGTCGTGCCACTTCCGCGTCTGCAATTAATTAGTGTTAACTCTAGCCGTTTCCGAGCCCAATTGTTTAAGTGTCCCATTTCAGCGCATTAGGCGTGGGTGTGCACAATTTTTTAGATTTTTATCAATCTGAACAAGAAAAGTCGTAATTGTGGTAAATGAGGAAAATCGTTCCCAATATAGGAGCTTATGTTGCGTTATCATAAGAATTAATTTACAGATTTAGTGTTACCAATAGTGTTTTTATATTTCTTCGAGTGTATTTCCAAATTTATTATTATGACGTATAGCCCATAGAAGACTTTTTAACTACATTAAACTACACCCTAACTAAATGTAATGAAATGAAGTTAGTTGACATGTACACTACTCACAGGAAAAATCGGGACACCAGCAATTCAGAATTTTAAAATTTCTTGATTGCAAATGCAACTTTCGGAGGACGTATTCTCTTATCACAGCCATAAATCACTTAATTATGTATATTACTGCGATCAAAGGTAACGACTAGAAATTTAAGCACAAAAATAAATATATAGAGAGAAAAAGGTTTTTGTATAGAATAAACAAATCGGAGTTTCCGTGGGGGCGGTTCCTTTAGAAATACGGATGAAAAAAAAATATATAACAACAAAGAGAACTCTTGAATAGACGGCTTCATTTAGAAATATATAAGTATTTAACTTGTTTGATGTTATGTAGAGATTATTCTTTTTTAAGAAAACATGTGGTGATGGGATATTATTATTTAATATTATGTAACTTGTTAGTGCTGCTTTGATATTAGTTACTTACTTCGATTTATGCTCGCGAGTATTAGTTTAGCAATAGATAATATGTCAGCATCCTCAGTTTTGGGATAATGTGATTTTCACAGATTTATTGACTACACTATTATTGATGTATTAATTACTATTGTTGTTTAATATTCTTAAATATTGTATTACTATAAAGTTTGTTCTATCTATAAAAAATTACCGAAACCCGGTTTAAGGTTATTTATAAAATTCTTAAAGCAATTAAGTTCGCAAAGAAATGATTTATTTTATTAACCCTTCGTTTATTGTATTTTCAGGAAATATGTCTTAGCTATGGCCTGTGTAATCTGACGTCGTTGATCTATTTTCTTGAAATATGGCCAACATTTGGTCTCTTTACAAATTGTCTTTATGTAACACAGGTTTATTAACAATTATTTAAAATATTATTGGATTTATAATACATAACAAACATTGTAAGAAAGCATATTGTTCGTTAATCTCAGTTAATACTAAAATATTAATTTTTGAATTTAATACATTTAATACTTTTTCGTTGCTACTGCCTGAAGCTGTGTTACAGATCAAAAGTGTTAGTTATATTTCAATAAAATTGAACGACAATGGATTACACAGGCGATAGTTAAGATACATGTATTTCTTGAAAATACAATAAACGGAGGGTTAATAAAATAAATAATTTCTTTGCGAAATTAATTGCTTTAAAAATTTTGTAAACAATCTTAAACTGTTTTTGGAAATTTTTTAATACATAGAAAAATATTTTGAAGTAATACAATATTTAAGAATACTAAACAACAACAATAATTAATGCATCAATAATAGTGTAATTAATCACTCACAAATCACATTGTTCAAAAACTCAGGAGGCTGATTGACATATTGTCTATTGCTATAGTATTACTTGCGGGCATAAATCAAACTAAGTAACTAATATCATAGTAGCACTAATAGGTAATATAATTTTAAAATCCCATGGCCATATGTTTTCTTAAAAAAAGAATTATCTCTACATAACATCAAACAAGTTAAATACATAAATGTGTATTTCTAAATGGTGCCGTCTCAAGGGCCTTTTAGTCGTTATGTATTTTTTTTGCATTCATATTTCCGTATTAGGTATTTCTAAGGAAACACCGCCACCGCAATTCCAATGTGTTTGTTTAATGTATAAACCTTTTTCTCTCTATAGATTTATATTTCTGTTTAAATTTTTAGTCTTTACCTTTGATCGCAATAATACACACAAAAAAGTGATTTATGGCATTGATAAGTGCATATACCCAAAAGCTGCATTTACACCCAAGAAATTTTAAAATTCAGGATTGCTAGTGTCCAGATTTTTCCTGTGAGAAGTGTACCATACAAAGTGGATTCGAAGTGTGGCAATCACGGTAGCAATATCTTGTTCCCCGTCATAGGCACTAGACGTTCTTCTGGACCTATCATCTTTGCACATTGCCGTGGAAAGGGAGGCCAGATTAACTGCATCCGTGAAAATGAGGAAGCAGATATCCTTGCCAAAAAGGGTGTTGCGGAGCAATTTCAGCGACCAGAACCTCCCATTGGTATAGCACTAACCGTCGCTAATCAGCACATTAAATTCTGGATTTGCCCAGAAAGTGCTCCAATACTGGAACAACCCAGGTAGCAGAGTGACATAAAATAACGTTTATTAGACGTCGATATTACGTCTAATACGTGATATCAACGTTTATTAAACGTCATTTTACGTCACTCTGCTACCTGGGAACTGTCCTGGTTTGCTACATGCAAAAGAGTGTATTTCACCTAGTTATGCCAGAACTCTGTTTAGAAGATGAGGAAGCACGCACATGTTGCTCAGGAATACCCCCTTAAGGGGTTATAATATAAACAACATGCCTTTGGAAGAAAGAAATATGCTCTCATTTAAAGGTTCTTTTCCTCTCAGTACGATCCTTAAACAATACCAGTTTCTTCGATTACACAATATATTACTTAAAAACATCGCAAACACAATCACAAATTGTCTATTGGCGAAATATTAAAAGGACAAGTACAGACATTCAGTGACGTATACAACAATCTATTGATGTTCCTTATACGAACATTTATTACCTACACATTGTGAAAGCCGTGTTTTAATATTACGGTTCCGCAATAACTTTCTCTTTTTCACCGAGACCCGATTAGGTAACGTTGCGCCGAAAGAATTCCGCACTTCCTTCCTGCTTACCTAATCAGAGAGAGAAGCGACTTTTCCGATTCTGATAGTTTCTCCTTTTGTGGCGTGGCATTTAATTCACAGATCAATTTCGGCAAACAGGCGTTCTTTATTGTCGTTAGGATTTGTAATTTTGTGGACGGTGGACCTGCAAACAGACGTATTTAGTTTATATTATCATTGTAGCATCCTATACAAATTAAATGTGAATTGAAACGAAACTACGACACACTGAAATATTAATTAAAACGTATTTTGTAAATAATTCTGAATTACGCACTGTTTCGATTGCATAAAGAATCGAATATTCGTTGGGATTAGATTGGCGTTTAATTTGAAAAAGATTGCATGCGAGCCCTAAGTTATTCTAAGAATATTCCTATATACAAAGTGCAAATGGGATTGTCTGAAGATATTCATGTAAAGAAATATGTATTTCTATAACATTCTATTTAAAATTTCTAATAATATTTAGACTTAGAATAAACCTTCTATAATGTTTATGGAACATTCAAGTAAAATGACCATCATCTCATACGCAATCGTGCCACAATGGCTTCGGCAGTTGTATAGTCAGTGGTATGAAGTGCTCTGTTGTTGTATGGCAGTTGTTAAGCGCTGATTTATGGTGTTTTATAAAAATACAATCGGTGCTACGGAAAAGTTAATAAATATGGTCATTATTAGAAGCATGAGAAACCCTAAAGAGAAAGCAAACCTGATTTAATCTGAAAACCAAAACTTTTTCTAAAGAAAAACCATAGGCGTGGTTTTCTCAAAAAGGAATTTATTTGGAAAAACTGCAATTTCGTTTTTCTTTTATTACAAATCTAAAAAAGGCCTTAAAAGCTATGAAAATACATTATGAAGCAACTGTTACAGACATGGTAGCTGTTGTAAAGGATTTGTGACTAGTAACTAATAAAAGGCAGAGAGAGAAATAATGAAAGCATCAGTGTTCAATAAAACTTTTGTTTAATTAAACAATATATACATTTACCAGATTTTATACTGGTGTTAAAACATTTTAACCCTCATATACATATCTTAGAAAATAAATTTTGAATAGACTGCACTGACTTCAATTAGTTTACATTGTGTAAATAAGTTCAGTGATGCATAGCAGGATTTCGGAGGTGGTGCATATGACTGGCTTCAATATTATCTAACCGATCGTCAACAGATAGTAAAACTGGATACTAATACCTATCTACTAATATCGGTGTGCCACAAGGTAGTATACTTAGTCCGCTGCCTTTTTAATCTTTATTAATGACATCTACACAGTAAATAGCGGTGAAAATCAGAAAGTAATTAGTTTTGCGGATAATACTAATATGTTAATTAAAAATAATAATTTTATTTCTTTAAAAATTAGAGAATTTAAAAGACTGGTTCAAACAAAACAACCTAATATTAAATAATACAAAAACAAAATGTATACTTCTTAAAATAAATCAGACTATAAAAACTCCTAAAGAAAAATAATTGTTTTAAAAAAGTATTGCAAAATATTAGGTTTATATTTAGATGATAAATTACAATGGACCCGACATATAATGCACTTATATAATAAGCTCAGCAGTAACTGTTACGGTCTTAGAATTGTAAATCAAGTGACAAATAACTACACAACGAGATCTGTGTGTCATGCAAACTTTGTCGCAACTATGCCTTATTATTTTAATATGGAAAGATTCAAGAGGCACTAATAAAGTATTTATAATACAAACACGAGCAGTGATGATATTGCTGAGCTTAGGTGCGAGAGAGTCTTGTAAAAATAAATTTAAGAACAGTTTTTTGACTGTGTATGGACTCCACATATGCGAGTGTCTAATATTTGCATATGAATATAAACATTTTTTTGAAAATAGTAGGAAAAAAAATCATAACTACGAAACAAGATTTAAGAACGACTACAACATACCTTAAACCCATAGACCAACCAACAAAAATTTAACTTACAACATTGTAAAATTTTACAAGAAATTACCAGATGAAATTAGAGAGATAAAGTCTATTACGCGCTATAAAAGTCAAGTAAGGTAAAGTCAGGTAAGTGTGTAGTAAAAATTGCATAGTGTGAAGAAAATGTAACACTGTTCACATAATAAGACATTTTGATAAATTTTACACATAGAAGTACGTAATATATGCCCAGTTGTAAGCCTTCAATGGATACGCCTTTTATAATTATCAACGGTTTACTAGAAAAAAAAAGAATTTTGAACAGTGTCAATACTACACACTTACCCAGCAAAATGGGGCAAGTGTGTAATCGTTCCGCATTTTATATATTAATAGCATTATCCTTTAGTTCGGCCAAGTGTGTAATACTATACTGATGCCTTTTTAATAAGGTATGATAAATTTACAAGATATCTAAGTTATTACACGTTAGCAGATGTGAATTTTTATTTGTAAAACTAGTATGATGTTTAGTACATTAGTAATATAACTGGGGACATCCATATTTTAATGTTAAAAATAAGTGTAGCCAATCTACACACTTGCCCCGGTTACACACTTATCTGACTTTATCTTATTTCGCTTTGTATATAAGGCTGAACCATACACGGTTGAAGAATTTTTAAACATAAGCCTAAAAATATCTTTTTTGCCCTCCGCCTCATTTTGCAGTACTTCAAAGCAGGCAAAAATGTCACTAAAGGTTGGCCACACTAAATTCCACATGACAGACGTGTAATAAATTGTCTTTGAGCTACTGTTCAACCATGCTAAGGTGAACTGGTGTCTTCATTCCATTTATTATTGATAAATAGATTAAACTAGAAAGAAAATTCCAGAAAAAGATTTATTCTCGGAAACATCAAAATACTAAGGTATGTAGTAACATGTGTGCCAACTTGTACTGTCAACTCCCTAGTGTGAAAATTTCTTTTCTATTTTCAATTCAAAATAAAGATTTGTCGGCCCAAAAAACATTGTGTATCACACGGCCAGAAATTTAGTGTGGCCAACCTTTAGTGACATTTTTGCAGTACTTCAAAGCAGGCAAAAATGTCACTAAAGGTTGGCCACACTAAATTCCACATGACAGACGTGTAATAAATTGTCATTAAGCTACTGTTCAACCATGCTAAGATGAACTGGTGTCTTCATTTCATTTATTATTGATAAATAGATTAAACTAGAAAGAAAATTCCAGAAAAAGATTTATTCTCGGAAATATCAAAATACTAAGGTATGTAATAACATGTGTGCCAACTTGTACTGTCAACTCCCTAGTGTGAAAATTTCTTTTTGTTGATTTGTCGGCCCAAAAAACATTGTGTATCACTCGGCCAGAAACTCTTTTGCGAGTATTCGTACTTGTGGGCTCTAAAAGTAGAATATTTCTACGGTTTTAGGGGCGCAAAATTTCGTACAGGAATTTTACTAAAATTTTTTTAGCGTGTGAGATGCTTTTTAATATCTAATACACATTTTAAGTTTTAGTATCTGAGATACTGTTTTAAGTTAAGCATTTTCTAAACATCTTGTATCTGAAAGTACTTCGAAAAATAAATATCTTGGTATCTC
Source organism: Protaetia brevitarsis (assembly GCA_004143645.1). Lineage (NCBI taxonomy): Eukaryota > Metazoa > Arthropoda > Insecta > Coleoptera > Scarabaeidae > Protaetia > Protaetia brevitarsis. The sequence goes on from RXPK01001565.1 coordinate 22,620, forward strand.
GTATTTTCGAACTTTTTTGATTCATAAGTATGGAATATACTTTTAGGATGTATCTATCTATTCCAACTCTTTTTCATACTACTATTAATATTCAAATATTCTCCACGTACGTTCCTGGTATGTTATAGAAACATTCTGATGTATCTCAACCACAGCAATAATATATAAAGTTTATTTATTCTCTCTGTGTACTAATTTTATTCTCGTCGGAATGCCAAAATTAAGATCTAAGCTAGAATACTCTATTAGGGTTTATTTAGCAAGTGTTAATAACAATTTAACAGGTAAAAAAAAAAACTAGCAGTGGATATTATTAATTCTAACCTTGTAACCTAATATCTAATTGATATGCTGTTTATATTTCTATATATTGCGAAATGGCATTTTCCATTATCTCGATAATTCGAAGAGCTCACCGAGTTTCTTTATGGTATCTTCTTCGATATCCGCGTCCAAATCTATTTCTCTCTTCATATCACCGTATCCGGGATTCGTGGGCCGCGGTCCAGGCGCGGAAGTCCCCTGAATAGCGTCGGCCTTGAAGATTTTCTCGATCAGTCCATTGTAATCACCCAACGCGATCAGTATAATGCACAGAACAATCACCAAACGGAACACTATTTTACCAACGAACGCCATAACGAAAAGGGATTCCGTCTGCCGCGAAAATAATTATATCAGATTGTATATGTACCATAAGGCATCATTCAAATGGCCTCTCCGTTGCGCCTTTGTTACCTTGTCTTGGTCCCCGCCAAGTTAGAGCGGACGAAGTGAAAGTGAAACGATACTTGAGCGTATATAGGCGCATAACAAAACGTTTTCATTAACATGAATAGGCCGAATTGATAGCGGCCGAGATGATTACAGGTGATTAAAATAAATGCTAAGAATTCTTACAGCCGTCGCACTGCGGCTACAATTTCATAAACATGTAGATTAGATAGACTCGGTGAATATGGAATGTCTATTCTGATGTATAACCAATAAGAATAGTTTTAAAATGCAAGGAAATTTAAATATAATGAGTGGAGACATTGATTTTACCGTAAATAATTACATAGGTCAAAAAAAGAAGTATAGCAAAAATAGATTCATGATTCTTGGTACCATAGACACCCTGTCGAATAGTTTGAAACAATACAGAGTTCAGTTAATGCATATTTCTTTCATTGAAATATCGAATAAGGCTGTCTTGATCCTACCCTACTTTGCGCGAAGTCCATATCAATATTTACATTCGCTGTTTCGAATGAAATTAGTTCACAAAATAAAGTAACCTGCAATTTTTATGCGATTATGTGTATAGAATCTAATTATATATTAACGTCAATTCGGTTCAACTCATAAGGTACACGCATCAAAGTGTGGGGTCAATGATCCCAGGCAAAAATAAAGTAAAACATTTTATAAAATACTATGTTTGTGATAACGAATACAATTCATTCATTCATTAAGTTAGGGTGGGCAGCTACACCCTAAAAAAAAATGTGGTAAAATTACCCCAAAAATAGATGGCAACTGGGCTACCGCCTATTTTTGGGGTAAATTTACACCTATAGGGGATTTTTTACATGCTTGTGGAATATTCTTTGAAAGTGTGGTAATTTTCCCTGGTAAATTTACAGCTCTATAGTAATATTCCCTAATGGAATTGACCTTCCCCCACACCTTCAAGGAATATTCCACCAGTACGTGAAAAATCCCCTATAGGTGTAAATTTACCCCAAAAATAGGCAGTAGCCCAGTTGCCACCTATTTTTGGGGTAATTTTACCACATTTTTTTTTAATGTATAGATTAGAGTAACAACAAAGAAATTAGAAATAACTGATTATTAGGTGGTTTTATCATCCAGAAATATTAAGTTTCAGTTATCTAATAACATGTTTATGTCATTTAGAACTTAATGCAGATTCTCCACTTAAATATTCAAAATATACCATTTATAATATTAGATTTAATTTTAATAATTTCTGAAAGATATATTAATTAGTTGGATTACAGAGAGTTTACAATAATTTCAATAAATTTTTAAATTCAATAAGCAATGTTTTAAAGAGTAAACATTTTGGGAGAAAGGTCGATAAGAAAAACCAATAGTTACTAAGAATTGGTTGTATTCATAATACAAAGATCTAGTTGAATGTAACCATAAAATAAATTTTGACTAACAAAATACATTAAAAAATCTTATCAATTTGAGTTTGGATTTGGAGCTTTTTTATTTTTGTTGCCCTGTTCAGGATATATTTTTAAAAAAATACCTCTGCAGAACTTCTAATCTGTTAGAAGCCTCTTTTGGGTACTGCAAATGAAAATTAAAGTATGCCGCCATCATTTGTTGTAATGCAGAACGAAATGAATCTGTTGGGTCTAATAACTGTCTTTCTACCATTAAAGAATGCGACTTCACATTTCCTAGAAAAGAAAAATAAATGTAAAAAACATATGAAATAAATATATTTTTATTAATACCTTCTTCCAAGCATATTATCAACGGTGTATTCACCTCAATTTCTTCAAGTTTAGATTTATCCTGAAAATTTTTAATAAATTTAACATTTAAAAATATATTATATGTAGATAATAGTGCTGCGAATCGAAGCCTCTTTATGTGAAACCGGGGTTGGGATGCAGTGATTAATCGTCTTTAAAAATTGTAACCGGTAAAACCGGTTTTCAAAATCAAAACCGATTTTTAAAAGCAGATTATTGCGCCTTAAACAGATTTTTCGAATTTAAAATACATAGCACTTTTAAAAAAGTAATACGTATTGTTTTTAGTTTGAAACTGGTTTTGAAAATCGATTTTAAAAACTGAATTTTAAAAACCGATTTTTACTAAAAATCGATTAACCGGTTTTTGATATCTGGCGATTCCCGCAATACTAGTATATACATAAATAATGCTGTGATTAACTATTGAACTCAAATTTGCCGTCCTGCTTAATACCTACTTTACTTTTGTCATGAAATCCTAGAGTAAAACCAAAATATCTTCTATTAAATGACTTACTTTAATATGGTAGTCAAATGTAACTTTTTGGTTAAAGGTACATATAGTCTCCTTCGTAAGCAATGATTACGTAATTGTAACACAAAAAATGTCTATAGTTTTGGTAGGTAACATCTACGTGCTGCTCACCTCAATTCTACCGAATATATTACTAGCGTATCATGATTGCAATAAGGTCAGATTCTGATAGCATATGTTAGTAACGCCGACTTTTGATCTGTAACTATGTGCCCGAATTAACTTTAGAAAGTGACTCAACAAGTAAGGATGACCTAAGAATTACTATTTTATGAACACCATAATGTAATTTATTTGGTGGCCACGACGTAACTGCAACTACAGATATATCGTCTAAGTAGATATCCCTTCAAAGTTGGTAATTGTAGTAAAACTTACGTAACATTGGCTATAATAATGAAGTAGGTGTGTCTATAGCAGTTGTAATCACAACTAAATGTGCTACCTTGGGCAGTGTTTGCACCGGTTCTGAAGTATATATGTGTGATTCGGCACTCATGAAAAGATGAAATGGACGATAATTCAGCGGATTAATAAGATAAAGCATCTCACAATCAGAGGTGAGCAAGGTGTAATGAGAAAGATACGAAATACAGTAATAAGACATATATTCAATTATGAAGAGAACGGAGAAAAAAGGCAGCTATTTACGCCCGTATGCAGAGACAAATCTTAGAATTAAGCGAAAGTAGACCTTGGCTAAGGACAAGGTGCACCTTAAAATTAAGGTCTGTTGCATAGTCGATCCTTCGTGTTTCCTCGGTAAAGGCGAGATCAAAGAGGAATTGAGCAGGTATTTTTAATTTTTCAATGTTTGTTTCGTTCCTGTCAAATAACTTTAGCATCTATACATGTAGCTGTTTGCATTACTTCAATCCTTTTTATTTAAATAATTCCACAATATATTATGTAAGTATCTTTATAATAGTAATTCTAATAATAATTACAAGTAATAAAAAATAATATTTAACTTTGTAGAATGGAACGACGTCTTTATACGGAAAATGAAACAGTAATTTTAGCTCAGTTGGTGAAGCAATATGCTGATATTTTAGAAAATAAAAGAACAGATGGCACAACATGGCAGAAGAAAAATAAATGCTGGGAACAAATTGTAGAAGAGTATAATGCTCAGCCAGAAGTATTAGTAAAGAGGGATGAAAAACAATTAAGAAAATGTTGGGACAACATTAAGCAAAAGTGATCATTGAATATTTATAAGTTAATTTTAAATTATTTATTTATTTTCAATGTACTTAAGCAGAAAATGCAAGCTAAATACAGAAGAAAAATTGGATTTGTTGGAGACAGGTGGTGGCCCACCAAAAAATAAAAATAAAAAATCTGATTTAATGGATTTAGTAGACAATATTGTGCCACAATTAGAGGTTGAAGTGCCTTGTTCGTGGGATACTAATGCAGTATACATTCAACGTAGGTTCCTTTCTTAAAAAAAAATATGTTTATTACAAAGAAATTCGTGTTTACAGAAAAAAGTGGTGAGAAAACTAAAACAGATAAAGAAAACTGCATTGACAACATGGAGCATAGTACCGAAAATGGTAATTAATATTTATTATATCCATAAACTTAATTGTAAGAATAATTTTTATAGGTCCCGTTACACCAAGTCACAATACGCCAAGCACTTCAAAAAAAGATAATAGTTTGATACATATTGCAGTAGCATAGAGTAAATAATTTATATATCTCTCTTATACTACTGTCATTTTACATTATAGCAATTTCATTGGCTAAAGGGGTTCCCATATACGAAGAAGAGAGAGATTTGCGCCTTCAAAAATTAAGGGAATCAGTACAGCAACAACGTGAGTTACACAATATAAGAAAAAAAGCTGCAGAAGAAGAGCACAAATATGCACTAAACCTCCTTCAAGTTCAACTTCAAGCGGCTCTTGGTGATGCTGCACTGAAAGAAGAAATGTTAAAAAAATGTACAGAATTAAATAACTAGTTTTATATATTAAATTATTTCTAACTAACCAGTTTTTTATTGACACCTGTAGTTACAATCTTTCATAGCTTTCTACGAAATTTTACTATTATATAAATAAAAAAATACATATATTGTCGATATATACAAATTTATTAAAATAATATATTTACAATCATATTTATAGAACAGAAAACTGCACATATGCTATCAAGCCATTTCTTTAAAATGTCCATTTCTTAATTTCAACATACATATTCAAGAACACTAAAAATGTTGAATAATGAATCGTCTGCGATTCTCATGCTCTCCAAAATTGTCGACAGCTGCTCCAAGTTCATCAAAATTTTGAAAATTATTATGAACTGCAATATTATGTAGTACTGCAGTTGCACATATTATAGCAGTTGTTTCTAGCTTTGTTCCTAGTTTTCGGCTTAAACATGGAAATCTTCGTTTCCAAATACCAAACACCCTTTCAACTATATTCCTTGTACGAATATGAGCCGCATTATAGTTTTTCCTCTTGTGGAGTTTGAGGATTTAATAATGATGTTAAAAGATACTGCTTACAAGCATACCCATTATCACCTAACAGCAGTCCTTGTATTTGTCTCTGTTCATATCGTAATTTTATTGCACTACGATTGAATATAGTTGCATCATGGTAAGAACCTGGATATCGAGCTACAATATCCATAATTTCTAAATTAGGTCCACAAACGACCTACAATGTATATATTTTAGTTTAAATTTACTAATTACATTCTAGTATCACCATACCTGAACATTCAACGAAAAATATCTTTTTCGATTACGAAATACCTCTGCATTGTCACCAGTAGGAATATGAGTACAATCAATACACCCCGACACTGATGGAAATTGTGCAATTCTATAGAATTTTGCTATATTCGATCGTAACTCATTTTCTGCAGCAGGGTATTTGATAATATTTACCACCTCTTCAGCAATACATACTGATACTCTTTTTATTATGCGACTAACAGTAGCCTGATGAATGTAAATCAAGTCGCCTTGCACAATCTATAACATAAAAAGGAAATGTTCAACTTCTTATTTTCCATTGAAATAGCCTTTATTTTACTAATCTGGAAGCTTCCCGTTGCATAAAAACGCAAACAAATTAATAATTGTAATGCTGCTGAAATTGGCAAGCCACGTTGATTTGGTTTTTCCCATTGGTGATTAAAAAGTGGCAACAAAACATCACGGATATTCTCTTCGGTAAACCGATATCTTTTTTTAAATTCCCGCTCATTATAATATTCGAAGGGATTTTCTGCATCGCGGATATACCTCCGCACAACACGATTTTCATTATTATTTTCCACAAAATCCATAAAATCGAACATCTCGTCAACATACGCCATTTTTTAAATCCCTTTCAAGTATTTGTGAGCCAAGGTTTACTCAAGGGAGACACTTCTCTGCCTTAGAATTCTTAAGGAAAAACTTGACCTTACCCTACCACAAAATCGACTATGCAACCCAAAATAAAAAGTGAAGTTAGCCCCAAGGTGAACCTTTGCCTCAAGGTTCGACTATGCATACCGGCATTAGTGTGCATGAATAACAACAATACTCACACTGTAACGAACATTTTTAAATTATAAAACATTCGCGCCTAAACGGGGGCGTGGCTATCACAGCGTATTCTGCGCATGAGGATATTTTAGTCAGTTGTTATTTATAATAGTTTTGATGTGAATGTTCGAAAATATATATTAATCTCTATAAAACAAGAACAACCTACAAATGTGTTTGTTTAATGATATTTCATGTGTGAATACAAACGTTAAAACACCCATAAAAACAAAAATCAAGAAAAACTATCTCGTGATACTGTAAAAACATTTTCTGATCTTCTTAAAGAATGTAGATTGATAGAGGAAACATTTACCGAAATCTCTACAAGCAAATTTTCCGATGAGGGTTCAAAACATAACAAATGTAGCTATTGCAAGCTATACGGTCATTTTAAAGATGAATGTCGCAAACTTTTGTCAAAAAACAAATCAGACAATTCACAACAGAATGTTTCATCAACTGAGGATAAAAAAGCGACTAAAAATACGACTCAAACATGTTTCGGTTGTGGAACGCCAGGATATATCAAGTCAAATTGCCCAAAATGTTCCACCGATAAACCAACTTATGATTTTAGTTCAATAGATATGGATGCCGCATTATGCGCAAAGCCGCGTCCATTACTTTCTATCGAAATTTTAGATTATTGTGGTACAGCAATTATTGATACTGCCGCGAAACAAAGCATAGCAAGCATGTCTTTAGCAAAAATTTTCAAAGAAACAAAGCAAACATTTTCTGAAGAAAAGATACGCATGAAATTAGCAGATGGTACCACAAAAGTCGACACTGTCATGATTACTAACGTTAATGTCAAACTTCAAGGAAAATCCATACCCACAAAATTTATATGCCTTCCTAACGCAGATCTGACTTTATTAGGAATAGATTTTCTAGTGGATGCGAGTATTGTGTTAGATGTGAGCCAAGCCTCATGACATTTTTCCAATAACTTAAGTGAGGTTTATCCCTTGAATTTTGAAAACGATTCTGCCTCTACTGTTCATGTTCAATCTATTATTTTAAGACCAGATGAGGGCACAATGCTGAAAGATAGCGAAAAGAATCGATTAGCAGCCGTACTTGAGGAAAACGCAGATATCTTCAATTTAGGGGGAGATCCAACTCCGTATATAGAACATCGGATTGATACGGGTACACATGCTCCCATATCTGTTCCACCATATCGAATGACGCCTGCTAAAAAAGAAATTTTGAAAGACGAACTTGAGAAATTGTTAGCAAACAATATCATTGAAGAATGTGAATCTCCTTGGTCAGCACCAGTGGTACTTGTGCCAAAGAAGGATGGAGGCGTTCGCATGTGCATAGACTATCGTTCTTTAAACTCCATTACAAAAGTTGACTCTTACCCTCTTCCTAGAATGGATGATCTGCTACATGCTACCAAGAAGACTTTCTATATAACTACGATCGATCTCAGATCTGGTTATCACCAAGTTCGAGTTCGCGAAGAAGACAGAGACAAAACCGCGTTTGTGACACCCATCGGCACATATCGGTTCCGCACCATGCCATTCGGTTTGTGCAATGCGCCCAGTACTTTTCAAAAACTCATAGATCGGTTTCGGAGTGGACTCACAAATATGTTGCTTTTGGCGTATTTAGACGACATAATTGTTTTATCTGAAGACTTTGAAACTCATATTACGGACTTACAACTAGTGTTTAAAAGACTTAGACAATTTAAACTTCGGGCTAACCGCGAAAAGTGTACGTTTGCGAGTGCGCGCGTAAAATATCTCGGACATGTAATTACCAGCAATGGAATTCAAGTAGATCCGGACAAAACTGCTGCAATTGCCGAATTATCGCCACCAAAGAACTTAAAACAAGTGCAATCTTTCCTACAAACTTGTTCGTGGTATAGACGCTTTATAAATCAGTTCTCAGAAATAGCAAAACCGTTGTCAAATTTAACAAAGAAAAACGTGTCTTGGGAATGGGGTCCTTTGCAACAAAAATCTTTTGAAGATTTGAAAGGAGCTTTGTTGTCTGCACCTATTTTGCAACAAAATGATGGTAACAAACCCTACACTCTCAAGACTGATGCTTCAGCATACGCGCTAGGGGCTGTATTGCTACAAGAAGACCATCCTCTTGAATATGCTAGTCGCCTACTTACCTCAGCAGAAAGAAATTACACAACTACAGAGAGAGAAGCTCTTGCTGTGGTGTTGAGCTTGAACAAATTTCGAGGATACTTGGATACCTCTTCAGTGATCGTGGTGACCGACAATCAGCCATTAAAATGGTTGCTCAGTTTAAAATCACCAACAGGAAGATTGGCCAGATGGGCTTTAATGATACAAAGCTATAACCTAAAAATAGAATATGCTCCAGGAAAACATAATGAAGTAGCGAATTCGGATACACCAGATGTGCCTTTGGGGGTGCACCACGTTTCTTCTCTGACTCCCTACCGTGGTGAGGAGAGTCTACAACCTGAAGCACCCTTAAGAAAGCGCGGAAGACCTAGGAAGAAGAAATCATCTATTTCCACAGCTGGTTCCTCGTCGGGACGTCATCGAAACCAGAGGGGGAGGATGTAACGAACATTTTTAAATTATAAAACATTCGCGCCTAAACGGGGGCGTGGCTATCACAGCGTATTCTGCGCATGAGGATATTTTAGTCAGTTGATATTTATAATAGTTTTGATGTGAATGTTCGAAAATATATATTAATCTCTATAAAACAAGAACAACCTGCAAATGTGTTTGTTTAATTATATTTCATGCGTTAATACAAACGTTAAAACACCCATAAAAACAAAAATCATATTTACTGAACTTATTCTATTGGTACTAAAGTATGTGTAATAATCATCAGAAAAAAATACGTTGGTATAAAGCAATATATCTGTACGTATATGCATATGCAGCCCGGGGAAAAATGGTTAAAAGTAAATTGAGGGGATTCCCTAAATAATGGCAACCTCCACGGACGATAACCAGAAATGAAAACGTATCACCCGTTCATCAAATGTTATTTGTTAGGACCCACATGTCTGCGGATGAATACAGTAATCTGGGCTCATGTGACAGTGTATAAATGTATATATGCATGCATGCGAGGAAATTGTACGTATCATTAGGTCCGCCCTAATCAAATAGGTCCATCATCAAATACATGCCAATCATGGATGGCAATTTAGCCCCGCTTTCCGAGAGCGCCGGCATTAGGTATGCCGTTGTCCGGCGTTCCGGCCTGGAACAAAAAAAAAAAATTCTAATACGTCACTTGGCGTAAATTATTCCAAATTACTCACCCGTCTCGCTTTCCAGTTTTTATTATTTTTTGTTATTTCGCCAGCGTGCATTACGTTGCCGAGTTGTCAACCTGCAATTATTCTGATGAGGCATTTTCGAACCCTTCGGATATACTGTTTCCACTTTTTACGATCCTATCCGTTAAACTCGCGGCAATTAATCCAATACTATACCTGCTATAATTTTAAAACAAACGTGGTTTGATTGTTGCATATAGCTTTTGGAAATTTCCACATACATAATAATATTATTTCTTTGATGTAAATTTTAGTAGCACCAATGTATTTAGATACGTAATGTCACAAAAGACATAATAAATACTGCTTTGTTAGGGAATATAATTTTTTGATGCATGGTAACAACATGTAACTACATTCACGTGTATATACTGTGACTAGGGTGAATAGATATAAGTTGGTATAAGTTGTCTATGATGTAATGTAACGTGTTTCTTTCTGTTTTATATATTTTAATAAACGTTCACAAAATAAAGTAGTTTCATTGAACAGGTTATGGGCCCAGGTTAGAAGAGAAATTAGAAAGAAATAGTGCCAGTGAAAAGTAATAAATAAAAAGGTGAACAGTAAAAGTAAAAAGGAAGAAAACAAAAGTGTGGTTAGAATTAAGAACAAGAAGAAAGTAAGAAAAAATGGCGGAAGAAAATATAAAAATTGACATGTTAAAGGACTCGACAAATTTCGAGGTGTGGAAATTTCAGATTAAAATATTTTTAAAAGCTAAACAGGTATTTGACATTGTAAATGGTGAGAAGCCCTGTTCCACAGATAGTGCTCAAAAAGTCGAATGGGAAAAGAAGGATGCAACTGCTCAAAAATTGATAATAACGACCATAGAAATATAGCTTGCTGCAAGAATTTTACAATTATCAATATAAGAAAGGAGTAGAGATGACAAAATATATATCTGATCTTGAGAATTTAGTATATAAATTAAAAGCCTTGAAACAAAACATTGATGAAACGATGTTAATGACCAAAATTCTGTCGACCCTTCCTGAAAACTTTAGATATTTTATAAGTGCGTGGGAGTTAACATCAAAGGGAGAGAAGAACTTAGCAAATCTAACTGCTCGCCTACTTGCAGAAGAAAATAGGTTAAATGACCTAGAAAAGAATGGTGAACAAGTAGCCTTCAAGACAGCAGTGACGAAAAATGTAAGTAAATTTAACCGAAACAATACGGATGATAGAAAATGTTTTAAGTGTGGTCAAGCTGGCCATATTGCCAGACAATGTAAACAAAATGACCTAATGTGCAATATATGTAAGAAACGGAACCACCAAACTAAAGATTGCTATTTTAGAAACAAAAATAACGATAAAACAAAGGAAAAGGTCACATTTCTAACAGAGCATATTGATGAAAAGAACAGCACTGATTCAACTGGATGGATTTTAGATTCAGGTGCCTCGTCTCATATGGTGAACAATAAAAATTTAATTACAGATTTGCAAGAGAATGTGTCTGAAATTAGTACAGCCAAACAAAATCAAAAAATGCTCTCGGGTGGAAGTGGAAAAGTAGAAATGAAGGACTGTACACTTTCAGAGGTAATATATGTGCCACAATTAAGTAAAAATTTACTATCCGTAAATAAAATAACACAAAATGGTGGTGAGGTAGTGTTTAAAAAGGACAAGGTGCAAGTGTTTAAAAATAAAAGTAAAATAATGGAGGGTGAGAAAAATGAAAATGGGATATATATAGTAAAATTAGAAAAAGAAAAAGAAGAAAATGCCTTGACAGCTGAGACTGAAAATGCCTTAGATTGGCACAAGAAATTGGGTCATCTTGGTGTAAGTAATTTACCAACTGGACCACTGGAAATAATTCATATAGATATCTGTGGTCCCATAGAACCAGTTACATGGGATAATATGAAATATTTTACTACCTTTTTGGACGATTACACACATTTTACCTCAGTTTACTTGCTAAATGGCAAATATGAAGCAGTTGAAGCTATAAAAGATTTCATTAATGAATCCGAGGCCAAATGGAATCAAAAAACCGCAAAAATAAGATGCGACAACGGTAAGGAATATGTCAACAATGAATTAAAAAGCTGGTGTAAAAATAGGGGAATAATTCTGGAACATACAATACCATACACGCCACAGCTCAACGGTAAAGCGGAACGCTTAAATAGAACACTTATGGCAAGGCAAGGTCACTAATATTTGAATCAACCTTAAATAAAGAAATGTGGGGAGAAGCCATAAGGGTAGCTGCTTACTTAACAAATCGCTCACCAACAGTCAATTTGGACAAAACTCCGTACGAAATGTGGACTGGAAGAAAACCTAATTTAAAATATTTACAAATATTTGGCGCATCTGCATATGCAAAACACCTGGGTTACTTAAGGAAATTGGATGAGAAAAGCGAAAAATTCACATTCGTTGGATATGCCCCCCAAGGATATAGACTTTTTGATGAGAAAAATAGGAAGATTATAATATCCAGAGATGTTCTCTTTGAAAATAAACGACTGATTCAAAATGACGGAATTGATAAAGATGAAGATGTTAAGATAACAGATGATGAATTGGACAAGGAAGATGATGACACGAAACACGAAGAAACTGAAAAGAAAATAGAAATGAAGATGAAAAAGGATCAAATGAGGAGAAAGAAGAAGTTAAAACCAGTCAAAGAACCAGAAAGATGCCCGCAAAATTACAAGACTATGTATTACTCACATTTCAAGAAGCAATAAGTGGACCTGAAAAGGAAAATTGGAAACTAGCCATAAAGAAGAATTAAAATCATTAGAAACAAATGAAACATGGGAGATTGTTGAAAGAAATGAGGCAGCGGGACAAAGGGTACTTTCAAATAAATGGGTATTCAAAGTCAAGGAAGATGGTACCTATAAGCAAGGCTTGTAGCAAGAGGATACGAGCAAAAAGAACATATAGATTTTGAGGAAATTTTTAGTCCCGTGGCAGGCCAATCATCGTTAAGAACATTATTTGCCTTGGCGGCAGCTCGGAATTATCACTTGATGACATTTGATGTGAAAACCGCATTCCTTTATGGTGAGTTAAAAGATCATATCTACATGAAAATACCAGAAGGATTCGAAGAAGATGAGACTAAAGTATGTCGTTTAAAGAAGTCTTTATACGGTTTGAAACAAGCTCCACAAAGATGGAACGAGAAATTCATAGAAGCAATGAGGGAAATTGGATGTGAGCAAACCAAGAACGAACCTTGTGTTTTTAAAAATGAAGATGCTTCAATAATAATAGCGATTTATGTGGATGACGGTCTCATTGTTGGAAAGGAAGAGGCAGGTATCAAGAAGGTATTGGAAGGATTAAATAAGATGTTTATAATGAAAATTTATGAAAAACCTAAAAGTTACATTGGAATAGAAATAATGAGGGACAAATGTGGAATATTCTTGACACAACAAGAATACACGAAAAACATTCTTAAAAGATACAACATGAATGATTGCAAGAAAGCGTCAATACCATATTGCAACGTGGAACCAAGAGATGAAACGGAAGACGTCAAGTTCCCATATCGCGAAGCAATTGGAAGTTTACTATACTTATCAACAAGAACAAGACCTGACATTGCGCATGCGGTGGGTATTGCCAGTAGACATATGGAGAAACCTACCAAACAAGATGTAATATGCGTAAAAGCAATACTAAAATATTTAGCCGGAACACTAGGAGAGGGTGTGCACTTCAACTCAAATTCAGATGTTACAGAAGTTAATGTCTATTGTGACTCGGACTATGCTGGCGATCGTGAAACAAGGCGCAGTACAACTGGATATGTGATAATGCTGGCAGAAGGACCAATCGCTTGGTGTTCAAGGAGGCAACCAATAGTTGCGCTATCGTCAACAGAAGCAGAATTCATTTCAGCGGCAGAGTGTTGCAAAGAGGTGATGTTCATAAAATCTTTATTGAAAGACTTAAATGTGGTTTCAAAAGTTATTTTTAATATTGACAATCAAAGTGCAATACAGCTCATTAAAACTGGAACTTTTAATAAACGGTCTAAACATATAGACGTAAGATATCACTATATGCATGAACTCTATGTTAATGAGGATATGGATATTAAATACTGCCCTACAGACTCTCAAAGTGCTGACATTCTTACAAAATCACTGAATAAGTCCACGTTTTTAAAACATAAAGACTCTTTGATAAAAATGCTAAATTAAGATATCCTGAAAAAAATTTTTGGTAAACCTTTGTATAATTTAAAAAAATTAGGAGAGGGTGTTAGGGAATATAATTTTCCGAATGCATGGTAACAACATGTAACTACATTCACGTGTATATACTGTGACTAGGGTGAATAGATATAAGTTGGTATAAGTTGTCTATGATGTAATGTAACGTGTTTCTTTCTGTTTTATATATTTTAATAAACGTTCACAAAATAAAGTAGTTTCATCGAACATGCTTAAACACTAACACGAACTTTCAGTCTACGATATTCTAAATACAAAGTTGTTTTTCCCAACACTTGACGTTAATGCTCTGCGGGGGTACTCTACTCACACTTGTTGCCAACTTCCACCTCAATTTTAGTACTGCCAACACTCACGTACATTTCTAACACCCCCTCTCAATATTATATTTAATCTTATAAAATAAATATTGCTATTCACATAACCAAACTCTTATAAACTATAATTTAAGAATATTTGTGTTTTTAATTATTTTGTTCTAAATTCAGCTTCTTAACAATATGATTATGCTTAACAAAACTTAACGGCTTCGTAAAAATATCTGCTATATTGTTTTCGGTAGAAACATATGACGTAACAATGTGATTTTTATTAACTGAGTCCTTTATAAAATGAAATTTAATGTCAATGTGCTTAGTGCGCTTGCTATTGTCGTTGCATTCTATCATTCTTATTGTGCTTTGGTTATCAATCAATAAATATGCTTTGATGTTATCATAATTGAAGTTACTTAGTATACCTTTCAGCATCGAAAATCCGATAACTTTAAAGGGAACGGAAATAATCGCGTTTTATTGCAAAAAATGGCGAAAATTTGTTCCAATAACCGCCCCCCCCCCCCTTTGAATTATTTCAAGTTTTTTTATAGCGCTAAATTCAATTCAATTGCACCTTATAGGGAGTATTTCGACCCATAGAAAACGAATATCGCATCGAAAATCCGATAACTTTAAAAATAAAATAAAATTGCGAAAATTTGTTCCAATACCCCCCTAACAGCCAGAAATATTACATAGATATTTTTAAAAATATATTTTATAAATATTTTTCGTGAGAGGTTTTTGAATATAGTTTTCATATTTTTTTTCTAAATATAGATAAAATATTCAATTAAAATATTTATTCCATATTTTAAAATTAATGTATATTTTTTCTAAAATATTTGTAAAATATTTATATGAAAATTGAGATTTTTTTATGCAATCTATTTAATTTGTCAAAATGAACTAAAATTGTTCTTGGTTATTTAGAATGTATAACGTCGATAACGAAAAGTTGAAACATACATAGAGTTGTCTAAAAGGTAAGAACTTGTTTTTTCACACTCACCATACAAGTTAATAATCAATAATTTTGGCATCTTTTAAGGCATACTGAAGGTTTATCAAATTAATCACTATTTTTTAATTGAAGTGTTCTAAATAAAAAACAAATGTATTTATTATCATTTTGTTTGAATAAGTCAATAAAAATAAAAAATACTCATTTTTAAGTTATTATTAAGGTACAACCCTATGGCTTTTTTCATATCTTCGGTAGTGGCCCTCTCATGGCGTTTCCTTGTGGCCTCTAAAACAATGCCAATTGTATTAGATCATACCATGAATAAAACATCGTACAACATTATCAACACCTACTAATACATTTGGAGCATTTACAATAATTGGAGTGGTAGCTACATTCTAATACTTACGATACTTATTTTTACTTTATTTCATAATATTTGAAAACATTCTACGTACAAACAATAAAACAACACAACGTATTCTAACCTCTATTTGAGGTTATGACGCTTATCTACCGAGATGAATCTCTTAAGCAAATCAACTAGCAATTTATCTGGTAGATGCAGTACATAAAATTCCTACAATTATATTATTAAACGATTTCTGTACATAGCGATATTGAGCATTCCAATTATCTTATAAATGCCATGACATGTTCAAAGTTTTGCTTACCTCGTAGTCACCACAAAAACTAAAACACACCCCGCAACAATTAATTACACAGTTAACCCTAATCTGCCCTAATCGTATACTATTATAAACTATATATAACATGTAACGGACAAACGAATGAAAAGTACGCACGTGCGCGTATGCATTCTATGTAGGTAATCCATAGACGCATAAACGATACTAAATCATATAACACCGGCACCGTAATGAATAGAGGTGTTGTGTTGACGTTCGCAACTTACAAATATTACAAATAATACAATACAAAACGCAGATATATTAATAGAAAAGTTACAGCGCTCAACTTAGATACTAATTAAATCATATTAGATATATATTATCTAATTTCATCTTTACTTAATATGTATGCATATTTTAACCATTTTATATTATTCGTCCTACGCACCAAATGTACATAAACAAAAATTCAATCTTTTTTTTTTATATAAAATAAATATATACAGAAATACGAAGCAAAATATTCTTGCAGAGTTATGAAAAATATATTGAGAAAACATTTGCAATAAAATATTATTAATCCTACGTAACATATATATTTTTTAAATGTTTTCCTAATATATTTTCTATAATATATTTTATGCATATTATATTAATATAACTAATATTCAAGAAAGATTTAATATTTTTTTAAATATTTATAAAATATGAAATAAATATAGTTGGTCACTGGGGTCGCGCTTTTATCCAAATCCTTATTTTTAGTTCCATGTACATATTTAGTTAAATTAATAAATACTGCGCTAGCTTCAAATAAATCTACTAGCCAAATTATTTGTTTGATTGAATGCATGAATATTTTTAATATTCCTAAATCAAGTAATAATTTAGTAACTGTGAACAAATGCACGAAAAATGGTTGAAAACAACAAGATCGTTTTTCCCATGTATAACAGTTTTAAAACCTTCAAGCACTGCTATAAAGTTCCTTGGTTTATAACTAAATCAGCATTAACTGAAAAGCGAAAAATATTCACTTTTGTTCATTATTGTTTGTATATCTGCACATGGGAACATGAATAAAACTAAAATACTTCCGCGTAAAAAAAGCACTCAGCTTGAATGCAGGTGCTTGCATTTCCGTTAAAAGGCAAAAGTTTTAAATCAATGTATACATGCGTGTCCGCGCAAATAAACCAAAAAGTCTGGCTTTTTTATTTAAAATACTATTTATAATTCAATAATATGATAAGGTACTAAGAAACTAAAATATGTTGTTAAATATGTACATATAGTAATGACAATATAATATGTAATGTGTATTGTCTTACTTAAACAGAAGTTACACAGACATTATAAAATATTAATCAAAACTAAAATGCATTCCAATTAATTACGGTTACTTTTCGCCGAAAAGCATGTACTTAAGAAGAAAATAGTTCCGGCAAAACAGCACGCTACTTTCAATTAAAATAAACACTTTTCTGAGAAAAAAGTATTCTTTTCGTTGATGATAAAAACCAAAAGTTATAAAACTTTTCATTTAATGCACTCTCTTTTCTCAGTGTACAAAGTTATACTAGGAAACATCCATATGGAAATTGAACATTAGAAAGACGTTTAATACAGTTTCCTTCACCCTCCATGACCTATCAACCTTAATTTAATCCGTTTTATTCATAACGCCATAAGAGGAAGGAATACAAAAAAAAATATATATATATACACATCTAAAAGACGGAGAGCTTTATCGAGAAGAATGAAGACAAGTCGATAATCCCCGTAATATTTCACCCGTATCCGGTCGAGGTAGGCCGAGGGAGGGGGAAGATTGATAACTGAATAAATTCTATCAAAAACATTGCCCAGCATCCTACAGTTCGGATTCCGTACGGTGGATACACAGGCCGCAATTTGCTAGGCATTACGTAGCTGGATGACAGGGTAATCCATCATTGGTGTCCAGTTTAACCTCATTCCACGATTGCCACCTCTCTTGGCCCTGTCATACATTGAATACGGTGACAAATTCTCTCTATATTTAAATTTATTGCGGAGAAAATTCGGACGGTAAATCTAAGTCAACGCATCGGCGTGAAAGAGCTCAGACACGTGCTCGTTTGTTATTTAAATTTTTTAAATATGGAGAGAGACTTTTACTAACGCAGAATTGGGCAAAATCAATATTCTCAGGGATTATAATTAATTAATGGTAGTGAACTTTATTTTTTAATAATGCAAACTTGAAAGGACCAAAATGATATCCTGAGGAATGCCGGAAGTTGCATGTACTCATTATATTAATCTGATAGAATCAATATCAAAATTATCAGATCAGTATCTAACCAATTTCATACAAAATTTATTTTTTTCTTTGTGTGTCGAGAATAGCTAGTACCATCAACAAGGAATTGATTAACTTGTGGACGGGCGAAGAACAACCCAAAGGCTGAGGCTATAAAAAGAACACCCACTGATAATGTGTTCCTTTTAACAATGTATTTGTATTATAGTTTTTAATAAATTCTATTGTTATTATTATTATTATTATAATCCATGTATTTATGATTAGGTACTCAAGAGTGACAAACTTTGCAGTAATTACTCAAGAAATTACTCAGGAGCTGGGGGGTGGTGGACAAATTGTTGTCGTGCACACAGATTTTTCTTTCCTAGCATTCGATTCCATTCCCACTTGCTGCTTGCACCGTTCTACTTACGGAATAGACTTAATTTTGTGGGCTAAAAGGATTACACATCAAATACCTACACGGCAACCTCAGGGTGTGCAGCAGGGTTCGAATCTTATGCCAATTTTATTTAATATTTTCATAAATGATTTAATTACGAGGATTTATTTACCAAAATTTCCCCAGCAAGAGAGCAACTATACGCCCATACACAAGATTTGAATTGATTAACTAGCTAGTCCTCCAGTGATTTAGACATTATGCCGTGATTACAAGAGAATCATGGATATTTAATTGTCATAAAAGAGGCTTTCCCTAGTTATTTTAAAAGTGTTTATAACAAGTATTTATAAACACCTTTAGATTTTAATAAAATTCGAGATTTTACTAATCCAGATTCAATTTTATCAAAAGTCAAATATTTTATTTTGAAAGGATGGCCAAATAAAATTTTAAGTAAAGAATTTATTCCATTTCTTAAAAGAAAGAATGAATTATCTGTTGAGCAAGGTTGTTTGTTATGGGGATATAAGGTAGTAATTCCACAAAAATTACAACCTGGTGTACTGGAGGAATTGCATTCAACCCATACGGGAATTGTAAAGCTAAAATCTTTAGCACGTTCATATTTATGGTGGCCTTCGATTAATTTGGATATTGAAACAGTGGTTAAGAATTGCAACGCATATTGTAAATATAGTGACCCTAATAGCCAGAAATATTACATAGATATTTTTAAAAATATATTTTATAAATATTTTTCGTGAGAGGTTTTTGAATATATTTTTCATATTTTTTTCTAAATATAGATAAAATATTCAATTAAAATATTTATTCCATATTTTAAAATTAATGTAAGCCCTATATTTTTTCTAAAATATTTGTAAAATATTTATATGAAAATAAGATTTTTTATGCAATCTATTTAATTTGTCAAAATGGACTAAAAATTGTTCTTGGTTATTTAGAATGTATAACGTCGATAACGAAAAGTTGAAACATACATAGAGTTGTCTAAAAGGCAAGAACTTGTTTTTTCACACTCACCATACAAGTTAATAATCAATAATTCTGGCATCTTTTAAGGCATACTGAAAGTTTATGAAATTAATCATTATTTTTTAATTGAAGTGTTCTAAATAAAAAACAAACGTATTTATTATCATTTTATTTGAATAAGTCAATAAAAATGAAAAATACTCATTTTTAAGTCTAGCCTTGGCTGGTGCCAGGTACAACCCTATGGCTTTTTTCATATCTTCGGTAGTGGCGCTCTCATGGCGTTTCCTTGTGGCCTCTAAACAATGCCAATTGTATTAGATTATACCATGAATAAAACATCGTACAACATTATCAACATCTACTAATACATTTAGAGCATTTACAATAATTGGAGTGGTAGCTACATTCTAATACTTACGATACTTATTTTTACTTTATTTCATAATATTTGAAAACATTCTACGTACAAACAATAAAACAACACAACGTATTCTAACCGCTATTTGAGGTTATGACGCTTATCTACCAAGATGAATCTCTTAAGCAAATCAACTAGCAATTTATCTGGTAGATGCAGTACATATATGATGCATAAAATTCCTACAATTATATTATTAAACGATTTCTGTACATAGCGATATTGAGCATTCCAATTATCTTATAAATGCCATGACATGTTCAAAGTTTTGCTTACCTCGTAGTCACCACAAAAATTAAAACACACCCCGCAACAATTAATTACACAGTTAACCCTAATCTGCCCTAATCGTATACTATTATAAACTATAACATGTAATGGACAAACGAATGAAAACGTTGATGATACGCATGTGCGCGTATGCATTCTATGTACCTAATCCATAGACGCATAAACAATACTAAATCATATAACACCGGCACCGTAATGAATAGAGGTGTTGTGTTGACGTTCGCAACTTACAAATATTACAAATAATATAATACAAAACGCAGATATATCAATAGAAAAGTTACAGCGCTCAACTTAGATACTAATTAAATCATATTAGATATATATTATCCAATTTAATCTTTAAACTATCATGTTAAATAGATACATACATACCTACTTAATATGTATGCATATTTTACCCATTGCAATCTTTTTTTTTATATGAAATAAATATTTACAGAAATACAAAGCAAAATATTCTTGCCGAGTTATGAAAAATATATTGAGAAAACATTTGCAATAATATATTATTAATTAATAATATAATAATATAATAATATATCTTTATTGCCCAACAGAGTAACTCCAATAACAGGACAAAAAGTGAGAGATAGCTTTCAACAAGAGAAAGGGTGCTCAAAAAATCTTAACAAGAATAAACCTAAACTAGTATAACCTAAACATAACAAAAATTACGCTAATATATAAAGATACAGAAAGTGATATAAAAGTATATAAAACAAAAGAGTAAAAAAGCAAGTAAGATAAAACAATAACAATAATAAAATCAAATGAAAGAACTACATACTAAACAATTCAGTACACCTGCCCAGCAAATACGGCAAATGTGAAAAGTTTATTTCGGCAGTATTATCAACAATGTTGTTATAGTATGAGCATATCCTATGCAGAGGGGATCTGAATAAGATATTTGTACTAGGAGTTGACGTGTAAAAAGTTGTGTTAAGACGCATTTGATGAGCAGGTATAAAAAAAGAAATTTTATTTAAAAGAGTAGAGGCATCAAATACATTATGAAGAAGGTTGAATAAGAATTTAATGTCGTTATGGTTCCGGCGAAGTTCAAGAGGTTGAAGGTGAAATAAATTTAGCAAAGTGTTGTGATCAAAGCCTTGACGGGGGTACACCGCATTAAGTTTGAAATAAAGATACTTCATGAATTTACGCTGAACTTTTTCAAGCATAATGGAATAAGTTTTGTAATAAGGTGTCCAAATAACGGAAGCGTATTCAAGTTTTGAACGCACATAGGCAAAATAAAGTGGAAGAATCGACTCAAGAGAAGAAAATTGTTTACTAGTTCTGATTATAAAAGCCAGAGTTTGAAACGTGGACGAGAGAGTATTGGCAATGTGCTGGTTAAAATTAAGTCTAGAATCAAACGTTACACCCAAATCTTTAACAGAATTGCAACGGGATAATGTCATTATTGAGGTGATAATTATAAGTGATGTGCCTAGATTTTCGAGTGTAGGATTAGAACATTGCATTTTGGAGATGTTAATAGATATTTTACTTTTAGAACACCATGAATCAAGTATATGAAGTTGTTGTTGGAGAAATTCGCAATCGTTAGAAGTAGTAATTTTGGAAAACAATTTAAGATCATCAGCATATAATAAACTATCACAATTGAGTTCAGAGCACAGATCATTAATATAGATCAGAAATAGGGAATTAATAACATGCATATTTTTTAAATGTTTTCCTAATATATTTTCTATAATATATTTTATGCATATTAATATTAATAAATTAATATTCAAGAAAGATTTAATATTTTTTAAATATTTATAAAATATGAAATAAATATAGTTGGTCACTGGGGGATGTTCTAGAAAAAGCACCACTACCACCCTGGCCATGGAGTACAGAACCATGGACACGCGTACATATAGACTTTATGGGCCCATTACTTAACAATTACTATTTAATTGTTGTTGATTCTACGACCAAATGGATTGAATGTACTTCTATGAAAGTAATTACGTCAAGTAAAACTATTAATGAATTACGAAAAATATTTTGTCGTTTTGGTTTTCCAAAGATGGTTGTGTCGGAAAACGGTCGACAATTTACATCAGTAGAATTTCAGCAATTTTTAACTCAGAATGGTGTTAAACATATTACTACTGCTCCTTATAATCCTGCAAGTAATGGTCAAGCCGAGAATGCGGTAAAGACAATGAAAAACGCAATTTTAAAAGCTACAAATTCTAATAAAAATGATGATGTGAATTTGGTAATTGATCGGTTTCTGTTATATTATAAAAATGCTACTACAGGTTTTACACCTGCAAAAATGTTATTAGGTAGAAATTTACGTATTAGATTAGTTTTAATTAACCCAGTGACCAACTATATTTATTTCATATTTTATAAATATTTAAAAAATATTAAATCTTCTTGAATATTAGTTATATTAATATATATGCATAAAATATATTATAGAATATTATTAGGAAAACATTTAAAAAATATATGTTTATATAGCATTAATAATATTTTATTGCAAATGTTTCTCAATATATTTTTCATAACTCTGCAAGAATATTTTGCTTTGTATTTTGTAAATATTTATTTCGTATAAAAAAAAAGATTGATTTTGGTTTTGTACATTTGGTGCGTAGGACGAATAATATAAAATGGGCAAAATATGCATACATATTAAGTAGGTATGTACCTATTTAAAATGATAGTTTAAAGATTTAAATTAGATAATATATATCTAATATGATTTAACTAGTATTTAAGTTGAGATCTGTAATTTTCTATTAATATATCTGCGTTTTGTATTATATTATTTGTAATATTTGTAAGTTTGCGAACGTCAACACAACCTCTATTCATTACGGTGCGGTGTTATATAATTTAGTTATTGTTTATCGTCTATGGATTAGGTACATAGAATGCATACGCGCACGTGCCGTATCATCAACATTTTCATTCGTTTGTCCGTTACATGTTATAGTTTATAATAGTATACGATTAGGGCAGATTAGGGTTAACTGTGTAATAATTGTTGCGGGGTGTGTTTTTAGTGTTGTGGTGACACGGGTAAGCAAAACTTTTGAACATGTCATGGCATTTATAAGATAATTGGAATGCTCATATCGCTATGTACAGAAATCGTTTAATAATATAATGTAGCAATTTTATGCTCAGTATATGTACTGCATCTACCAGATTAAATGCTAGTTGATTTGCTTAAGAGATTCATCTTGGTAGATAAGCGTCATAACCTCAAATAGAGTTAGAATACGTTGTTTGTTTTATTGTTTGTACGTAGAATGTTTTCAAATATTATGAATAAAAGTAAAAATAAGTATCGTAATGTATTAGAATGTAGCTACCATTCCATTATTGTAAATGCTCCAAATGTATTAGTAGGTGTTGATAATGTTGTACGATGTTTTATTCATGGTATGATCTAATACAATTGGCATTGTTTTAGAGCTACAAGGAAACGCCATGAGAACGCCACTACCGAAGATATGAAAAAAGCCGTAGGGTGTACCTGGCACCAGCCAAGGCTAGACTTAAAATGAGTATTTTTCATTTTTATTGGCTATTCAAATAAAATGATAATAAATACGTTTGTTTTTTATTTAGAACACTTCAATTAAAAAATAGTGATTAATTTGATAAACCTTCAGTATGCCTTAAAAGATGCCAGAATAATTGATTATTAACTTGTACGGTGAGTGTGAAAAAACAAGTTCTTGCCTTTTAGGACAACTCTATGTATGTTTCAACTTTTCGTTATCGACATTATACATTCTAAATAACCAAGAACAATTTTAGTTCATTTTGACAAATTAAATAGATTGCATAAAAATCTCAATTTTCATTTAAATAATAATTTTACAATATTTTAGAAAAATATTGCGCTTGTATTATTTAAATATGCAATAAAGTATTTTAATTGAATATTTATCTATATTAGAAAAAAAATATGAAAATATATTCAAAAACCTCTCACGAAAAATATTTATAAAATATGTTTTTAAAAATATTTCTGGTTGTTAGGGCATTATCAGAAAATGTAGTTTTAAGCAGACATGTGAAACACTGTAGTAGCTTTAGAGGAAAACGTCAAGTAATGTTTAATCCCGGAGAACGCGTACGATATCGAGTGTATTCATTTATTTATTTTCAAATCGTATTGGTCAGAAGGTGTAGTTGTTAAACAACTGGGAAATAGACATTACTTGATTAAAGATAAAAGTAATAAAACATTAAAACGACATGTGAATCAACTGTTATCTGTAGGTAGAAATAATCATAATAAAACTCCAACTAGTGAAGATAATGGCAAACAATATGCGAAAGAATTCATTCCTAGATCTGAACTGGTTAGCAAATTATCGAATCCTTCTGCAGATAGCAGAGATTTAATATCGTTAAGACCTAGAGCTTTAATAAAACCACCAGATTGATTAGTTTATACCTAAGAAATTTTATTTATACATATATATGTTAGTGTTTGTATTAAATGTAGGGGGAAGGTAGTATGTATGTTTATATTAATAGGTGATAGTTCGCCTGTCCGGTGGGGAGTAGTGCCTCAAGTTAAGAGTTTAGGGAGTTCGCACTGGGCAGCCGTGAAGGCCAGTCATAACCATTAATTATATCTGTACTTATTATTTGAATATATTGCTCTGTTTTTCAGAACACAATGCCCGGGATTTCAAAATTTTATTTTTTATAGTTCAATATTAAATTTAATATTATATTCAATTTTATATTATTTTTATTTAGCTTGTCCGTTTACGCTTTTATTTTTTTTTTTAATTTTTTTTCAAATAAAAAATTTAATTAAAATAGTGGTTTCAATACACCCAGCGACCTCTCTAAGTAAGTGAAAGAAAACTGTGGAAAGTGACTTCCTACCTGCTAGGTGGCACGGGACGCTTCAAAGGGGACCAGATCGTCTGTCAGAATCGTACTCCGGACGCTTATTAACGAATAGGCAGTTCGTTCTCATTTTCTCACCTAACGGGCGAACCCTCAAAGCCCCTTCTCGGTTTATTAAAATTTGAAATAAGTGATTATCGAAAATCGATGTAATACGCTTACTGTACAAATAAAAGAAACGTTTCAAACCAAAACAAGCTTAAATCTTTATTTATTTACCCAAATCCTATGTTTCCTCAACAATTGAGACTCTATGATCACAAGGTACGTAAATTGGAATCAGTAAAAAAATACTATATAAGACAATCTTTAATACAAAAACACGTCTTCAAACTCTCCTGGCATTTTTAAAGACTAAAATGAGGTTATGGAAACGTCATATAATAAATTAAAATTCAAATAAATAACGGCGCCATCTACCCGTAAACAGCAAATACTAAAATTTTAAAGCAAACGATTATCTATGATTATCGATATTTGTTAAAGATAGCTATTGTATCAGAGATCAAACTCGGTGATATTTTTATACAACGCTTACATATAAAACTTACTAAAATAACTCAATTAAATGGCGGTTCTTATAAACTAACCCCAAATTATCGTATGGTGACATAAATTACACAAAAATATAAGTTTCTGATTAAAATTGAAAGGGAACTGAATTAATTCCTTTCTGTTTTAGGTGAGGTGATTCTAAGGAATACTAACTTGAAAAGGACACGACGCTTGGCAATCTCTGGTACTGGACTGTAGTTTCTAAAGGAACGGGCCCCCGGTCTCGGTCAATGGTATATAAAGGCGATCTGGTTGGGAGATCTTCGTAGGATATTTTTATAGGATATTTTCTTGGCAAATTTCAGGTATTCGATAAAGATTACATGAACAGGAGTTGTATCGATACTTTTTTTTTAGGTAATACTTCTTGGAACTTTGATAATTTTTTTAAAATTGTGGCAAAAAAACGTTATAGATATACTTAGAAGATTAAGACAACCGTCGTGTCTGGTAGCCACCAACAGAATGAGAATTCAAATCATATTCAACGGTCAACAGCCTTCGATTGTTATCACACAGGTCGACCAACCTGACTTTTGAAAGATAAAGCTAACCGACATTAAAATACCGTTATTTTCTATCGTTTGAGGGGAATACGCCAAACGTTAAAATAAAAACACCCCGAAGACTGAAAAATCTCTCCGAACAAAATATAACAAACATAAAAAAGATACCAGGTCAGTTTGAATTAACATATAAAATAAAGTTTACATTATAATAAAGCAATATTTAGCACCTAATGCTAATATTATTCATTTTAAATAACTATCTTTAACAAATTCATAATTCGCCTGTAGAGTAGGCAACTGAGTACACGCCTCACTTTTGAATTACTAGATAAATTAGTTTAGAACCTTGTTGTGAATGCCTTTAAAATAGATTCCATACCTTAGATATCATAGCAATAAATATATAACAGTAACATCCAGATTTTTTTTAATAAAGATGAGAGATCGTGATTTTTATAAACCGAAAAATATAATAATTAATTTTTCCATGTCGTTAGCCCTTAAAGAGAAAATAAATTAAATTTTGCGTGCATTTCTAAAAGAAAAAAAAAAAAGACGAAAGACATTTTAATTCCTATAAATACTGATCGATTATAAAATATATTTTTATGGGAATTTTTCTTTCTAAACCCAATGGGAAAGCGAATATACTTAACTAATAATAAAACAAGCATTAAGAAAATCATAGATTCTAAAACACAATATTTCTTTTTAATCTAATTTTTAGCCAAAATAATAAAAACGTTTGTTTCTAGTAATTTATAATAAGTATATGCTACATAATTACAACATATATATTCTACAAAAATAAAAATAAATAAATATTTCTCAATTTTGTCCATCTTGGATTAGACTTAATAACGATATCATGCCTGCTGACGACCCTAATAAAAACGTTTGGTTATTTAGATTAATCGAGGTTAAGATTTGTATATCTCTTAATTCTCCGCGTGATATCAGTTCTCCAACCCTCGACATATTCGAACTTGTATATATTGAAGTTGCCATTTTCTGTTATAGCATATATAAAAGCGCCATTATCACCTAAATATCAAAAATAATATGAATAATTAATAACTGTTTCAGTAAACGTATAGTATTCTTAAGGTTACCTCCAATATTTGAAGATAAAATACTTTTTGTCGGGGAATCTAATATTAAGTTTTGATAAAAGTAATAATTTCTGTGATAATGATTGTATTTCCAAACAGCTATATGATTATTCTTTTGGGATAACATCAGGAAATTATTTCGTTCAAATACGATGCTTGTAGCAGATGTGCAATAGAAATTCTTGATTTCACGTAAGTATAGGAACTGCAAACACTGGTTTGATTAAAGATATCAAATACATATAATCCCTTACCTTTTCTTTATGACGATCAAATGCATAAACAACTATATTTATAAAACTATTTGGTACAATTAAATAGATGTCACCATCTGTGCGAATTAGATGCGTATTTGGAAATGTAGTCGCAGGAATCTCTTGAAGAACATTGATATTACTCTGAAATATTCGAAAAGCATCATAAAGACCGGTTGATATCAATTATATCACACCTATTATACCTGATGTATGTTTAACTTGATTACCAAACATTTAGCCTCCTGTGTAATCATTTTAGTGTTAAACATTTTACACAAGATAATATAGATATTACTGTGGAAGCTGAAAATGTGTACATCCATGACATAACCATTCATTACTTCATTTTTACAAACAGTAGAAAACCCATTGGTTTTATTGATAACATTTATCGTAGCATGCTCTAAGCTTGAAGTATTTGAAACTGTAAATTATGTAAAATGGCACATAATCCAATATCCTATTTCCTTTAATTTACCTTCTACATTCTGAGCTGTAGCTTGCACTATCAGTGATAACGTGAATTGTTGTCATATCGTCTTCATAACTATAAACCCTTTGCCCAATCTTGTTGGCGACCGTATATATGGAATATTCCGGTGATATATGAATAGTATTTTGGATTAGGCAGCCACAACTCGCATTCAAACCACATATATAACCAGGTTCTCGGCTTAATAAATGCGCCATCACATGATCTTGTGTCTGTATTGCTTGAGTACTTATAACTTCTGGGATTGCAACCGGATACTCGTGGAATCTATCTAGATATAAGAATTTCCTTGCTAGAACTAAAATTGCATGTTATATATATAAAAGCGTAAGAAAATTGCGCAGGAGTTCCTGATTACCGTTGAAATTATTTGTATGAATGATTTTATTCACCCTGTCGATAGTAACTTGGACGATTTTCGCTTTAGTTTTTGGCGTTTCCGATAATATCATCGCTTTTATTGATTCGATAGGAATGCCATTTATATTCTTCGTTGAAGTATTATTAATTTGATCTACGTTCGCAAATATCTGTAACACCAATGTGTCTATACTGATGTGGGGAAGAAAAGAAAGAAGTATATACAGGGTTTTCCACGGAACTGGCTGGTTAGAAGTTTTCCGGCTTAATGAAATTCCTCAGTTATAAAAAAATTGGGGTTTGCAACGATTTGGCACTTACTTTCTTTCTAAAATATTTTCACCTTTTTTGCACTTCCGGTTAACCGGAAGTCGCCACGAACTTTATTATTTTAAATGGAACACCCTATATATTATTATATTTTTGAATTTATCATAAAATTCTATGACGATTACCATTAGGGTATCTTATACCTATCTTCAACTGTTTCTAAGATATTACGATTTTTGTTAAAATTTTGACATTTACATTGTTGTATTTAATTGATTAATTCTCACTTGATTTAAGTGTCAGAAATCTCCGACTTTGAAATCAACAAGTACTAACATTGTTTTACCAAAACGTAGGAAAAATATTCAGTGACATTATACAGGGTGTTTAAAATTAGTGACATATCCAAGAATTTTGAATGTTGCAAAACTTAATTTTTTCAAATAGAACACCCTGTACATTTTTCTATTTTTGGATGTGCAATTAAATTCTATACTGATTTGCTGTAGCATTCCCCCCTATACCCATCTTCAGTAGTTTTCTTTTAAATTACTCGTTTTGTTTATTACCGCTTTCAAATGGCCGAATAATTTCTATCTGGTGGGCCATGACATTAACATCACAACAATTTATTATTATTAGTAAGTATTATTGTTATAATCATTGTTTGTTACACGTCGCGTGTTCAGATAAATGCATATTATTATGGAACTTATGAATTAGATAATGAAAAATATTGAAGGAGCTTATTTTAACCTAGATACTTTAAATTTATTTTACATTCACTGAGAATGCAGGATGAACTTATAGAGAATTTACGGTAATTATAGGAATTTATTTTCGGCTAATATATCTAATAAAATTCAGAAAACTTTGAAATAATACATTACACAGATTACGCACTGTACGCAACTTTCGGTACTACCAAGCAAGATTAATGATTGTGTGACGAGAACGTTTGATGAATTAGACCCAGTTGAAGTGAGAGAAGTATAAGGCGACACATTAAGACGTCGAATAATAAAATGCTTGGACGTAAACGGAATTCACATTGAGCATTTTTTTTTTGATGCTCTATGTCATGGTTCAAGTTTATGTTGCTTATAAAATGCATTTGTTAAGTATGCATGTATCAAATCAAAATATTCTTCATAAAAACCTTTATAATTTTGAAAATACTTTAATATATCAAAAACTTTAAAACATTTGTCTGACAAGCACACTACGTTTTAGTGAAACAATTTTTGTATGTTGTCGTCGTTATCGTTTATGCCATTTCCCTAATTTGAAACCAAGCTATTAAGAGAAATCATTTCAAAATTTTCTGGATTCCGTTAGATATATTAACAACCAATAAATTCCTTTAATTACATTGAATTCTCTATAAGTTCTTCCTGCATTCTCAGTGAATCTAAAATAAATTTATAGTATCTAGGTTAGAATAAGCTCCTCCAATATTTTTCATTATCTAATTCATAAGTTCCACAATAATATTCATCGATCTGAACACGCGACGTGTAACAAACAATGATTATAACAATAATATTTCCTAATAATAATAAATTGTTGTGATGTTAATGTCATGGCCCACCATAAACAAAACGAGTAATTTAAAAGAAAACTACTGAAGATGGGTATAGGGAATGCTACAACAAATCAGTATAGAATTTAATTGTACATCCAAAAATAGAAAAGTGTACAGGGTGTTCTATTTGAAAAAATTAAGTTTTGCACATTCAAAATTCTTGGATATGTCACTAATTTTAAACCCCTGTATAATGTCACTGAATATTTTTCCTACGTTTTGGTAAAACAATATTAGTACTTGTTGATTTCAAAGTCGGAGATTTCTGACACTTAAATCAAGTGAGAATTAATCAATTACATACAACAATGTAAATATCAAAATTTTAACAAAA
This sequence comes from Protaetia brevitarsis, assembly GCA_004143645.1. NCBI lineage: Eukaryota > Metazoa > Arthropoda > Insecta > Coleoptera > Scarabaeidae > Protaetia > Protaetia brevitarsis. The sequence goes on from RXPK01001565.1 coordinate 53,472, forward strand.
ATCGTAATATCTTAGAAACAGTTGAAGATAGGTATAAGATACCCTAATGGTAATCGTCATAGAATTTTATGGTAAATTCAAAAATATAATAATATATAGGGTGTTCCATTTAAAATAATAAAGTTCGTGGCGACTTCCGGTTAACCGGAAGTGCAAAAAAGGTGAAAATATTTTAGAAAGAAAGTAAGTGCCAAATTGTTGCAAACCCCAATTTTTTAAAACTGAGGAATTTCGTTAAGCCGGAAAACTTCTAACCAGCCAGTTCCGTGGAAAACCCTGTATAAGTATACCTATCTATACACTGAAAAACCGATTTGCTCGATGATACTAAATCTTGCTTAAGTTAATTGAAGATTGAGTTAAATATGGGCAAACAAGTATTTGGTTAATTCAACCAAATCATTTGTTCATTTAACCCTTTATTTATTTCAAATACCCAAATATTTTGTTGGATTAACTAAATTTTCATGATAAAATTTGTTTTAAACTATTTCGTTGTCCTGAACAAATCGATTTTTCCGTGTAAGGGTAACCAGTTATAAAAGGAACGTGTCTAAACTCAATACAGAGAAGCTTACTCAAAACACAATGACTTGAAAATATTTACGAAAATCTATAAATCTAGAAATTATTTAAGATGGATGTGGGTGATTTTGTTTGATTTATCTAAGGCATTATTCAATATTTCTTTTATATCTATAAAACTTTTTAATACGGGCATAAGTGGTACGATTAATGATTGGATAGTAGTCAGAGAATGTTAATCGTTAAGATTGGGGATGTCAGATCACGGGAACTCAATCTCAATATGAGATCGTTGCAGGGTAGTGTCTTGGGACCTTTAATTTTTTTGCGTTTTGTTAATGACCTTCTCGAGTATATTCCCTTTGGTAAGGTGTATTTGTATGCTGACGATTGCTGCATTGTTGTAGCGGATAGGAACAATAACTCTCATAAAATGAAGGTTAACGCAGTCTTGAAAGGTTTTCGGAGTGGTGCAGTAAACACCAATCAATTACACTATGTAACACGTTTTTTGTCCTTGAGTGGTGAGCGTTATTTCCAACTTATTTATGCTTCAAAACAATAGAAAAATACTTTAATTCCCCTCTAATTTTGCTTTTGTGACTAGGACAACGAAAATTTGAAATATATCCACATATGTATATCGTATTTCCACTTAAATATGAGTCAAATGGAAAAAAGTTTATTGTTGAATTTATAAAAAAAAAAATTATGTAAAATAAAAGTTGGTGCTTCTTTAAAAACATATTTTATGTTCAAACTTAGTTAAAATGCGTGGTTTTGCTATAAATTAAGAAAAAAAAAAATTGTCTTGAGAATAAAACACGCTTATTTTTAAAGAAAGCAAAAAGTACTTCAACTCCCTAAATGTGCCAAAATACAACTTTACAAAGTAGAAATCAAAGAAATGGAATTCTACAAAATTACACACTATGAGCCAAACATTGAAAAAATACTTTTTTATTTTTTTTTTGTAAAAATGTGTTTTTTCGATTTTTACTTGAAAGTTGGTATTTTGGCATATTTAGGAATTTGAAGCACTTTTTTCTAATAATTTTAAAAATATATTTCTAAAGAAACACTGCCTTTTATTTTATATAATTTTTTTTATAGATTCAATAATATTTTTTTGCCCCCATTAGTCTCATATTTAAGTGAACACAGTGTATATTGCCAATATTTTCTCCTTACGGGTGAGCTTTTTAGGAAAGTCATCGCAGTCGAGAATATTCTTAATTTGAGGTCCTACGAAGACACCAGCTTTGACCTTCGCCTCAGATAGCTTAGGAAATAATTTTTCAAGGTGTTTCATGGCTGCTGACTCCGTACCTAGAGCTTTCGCAAATTGTTTTATAAGCCCCAACTTTATGTGCAGTGGTGGCATCAGCACCTTTGGAGGGTCTACCAGTGGCTCCCATTTAATATTGTTTTCCCCTATAGAAAACTTTGTCCTCTGTGGCCAGTCGTGCTTGTTGTACTGTGCATTGATGTCCCTGCTGTCCCAAAGACAAAGATAACATGGTGATTTGGTGAAACCACCTTGCAGATCCATGAGGAATGACACCATTTTAAAGTCGCCGATGACCTCCCACCCATACTTGTCATACTTCAAAACTTTCAGCAAGATTTTGATGTTAAAGTAATCCTCTTTGAGGTGCACTGAATGACCCAGGAAAAGAGACGGAAAGTTATTACCATTATGCAGCAGTACTGCTTTGAGGCTTCTTAAAGAGCTGTCAATGAAGAGACGCCACCCATTTAGATTATAGGCGATTCCAATTGCTTCAAATAGCCCAGTCACGTCGTGGCAAAAGCAGAGCCCATCTAGATAGGTGAGAAAGCTAGAAAAAGTTTGGTGACGCTTTCTCTGATCTACGACTCGCACAGTTTCATCCAGCAAGTTCCACTTCTTCAGCCTAGAGGTCAAAATCTCAGCATTGGATTTGGAGAGTCCAAGATCTCTAACTAAGTCGTTGATGTTTTTTTTTGGTTGGGGTAGTATGGGCCTCTCTCATCATCTCCATATATGAAATCGTCATCTGATTCTACAATATTTTCTTCACACTCCGACTCGCTGTTGCTGATTTAAGACGCCTGATCTATTTTAGGAGGAGTAGGTAATGGAAGCTGAGGGCTCTGTAATACTGAGGCCATGGATGAAGGAAGATCCGGATACATGACAGCAGGTGCATCTTTTGCCAGTACGGCGTTTAGAAGAGTCCACAATGCAAAAGTAGCAGTTGCTTGAGTGGTCAGTGGGTTCCCGCCAAATGCTTGGAATTGCAAATCTCATGGATCTGTTTTCTCCCCTATACCATCCTCTTGTCTTAATAAACTGACCACAAACATAGCAAAACGCGTCTGCTTCATGTTTGCAACCTTTGGAAGCCATCATCTAATTAGAAATAGTATAGTGAAATGAGAAGTACATATACACACCGTTTTGAGCGCTGAAATCGTGGGACGAGTCTATTATATCAGCTTTAGGAGTGTACTCGTTTTGAATGGAGGGACGTTGGAACATTGGATCTGTCAAAATTTAAAATAGCACCTGAACAATATAGCAATAAATTATCAAGCAGGTTGAGTGGTTGAGACATCTTCGTTGTGATATTTTCGTTTTGTTTTCCAAAAAAAAAAAACAAATCTAAAACCGAAAATGCAGATATGTACTTGTCACTTTGACAGATATATTTATTGTCCTTCCTATCGTAAATGAATTCACTCCCGTCACTGATGCCTTTAGTTCTCGTATTCTACGTCGAACGACATAATATGTACTTCTCATTTTGGGTTCGCTTGTAAATTTTAAAATATCATTGTCTTGGTCACAAAAGCAAGTTTGTGGGAAATAATCGACGTTTTTAACTTTTCTGACATAAGAAAATAGGAAATGACAGTTACAACCCAAAGACAAAAAAATTAATAGAAATTGTTGTATATTTAGAGTAGGGATTTTAGTGTAGTTGGCAGTACGTAAGAATAAGTCATATAATCTTTGTATCAAACGTATGATGTCCTATAAAACTCGTTATGTATTAGATTATTAAATAAAGATACATACGAAACATGGCGCTGCGAACATATTAAATTGGGTAGGCCGCGAATACAAAGTGAAAAAAAAGAAATAAAGGAAAAAAAAGAAGATAAGGGTCGTTTTCCAAAATGGAGGCAAAATTACCAGCATCATTAAATTTGGATGGTGATATTAAATGAAATTGGAAAAAATTCAAGCAGAATTTCTAAATATATATGATTGCTAGTGGCAAGAATGACAAACAAGATGAAGTAAAGGTGGCAACACTCTTAAATGTTATCGGTGAGGAAGGTATGGAAATTTTTAACAATTTTGCATTGACCGAAGCACAGAAAAAGGTGTACAAGACAGTTATAGACGAGTATGAGAAATATATGATCCCAAAAAAGAATGAGATATATGAAAGATTTGTATTTTACAAGAGACACCAAGAAGAAGGAGAAAATGTATCACATTTTATCGAAGACGTGAGAAGATTAGCTAAAACTTGTGAATTTGGTGAACAAAATGATAAACTAATAAGAGACAGGATTGTGTTAGGAATCAGAGACAATACGTTACAAGAGAGATTGCTAAACGTAACAGATCTGACACTGGACAAGGTGATCGAAATGTGTAAATCCAGTGAAATAACGAAAAAACAAATAAAAGAGTTACAAAGCAAGGTAAGTGATGTGGACATTATAAATAAAAGAACGGAAAAAAGAAGCAATGAAAAAAAGGATAAGAATAGAAAATGCTATAAGTGCAACAGAAACCATAAGCCAATGGAATGTCCAGCATACGGTCAAGTGTGTCGAAAGTGTAAAGGAAAAAATCATTGGGCTGTGGCGTGCAAGACGAAGAAAGTAAAAGAAGTAGAGGAAACAACAGAAGAAGAAATAGAAGAGTTGTTAATAAACAGCGTCATAGTTGACAGTTGTGGAAGAAATGAAGCAAATGAAGATACTGCGTGGTACGAAAAATTAAAAGTAGAAAATAAATATATTAGATTTAAGTTAGATTCGGGAGCTGAGGTAAACATTATTACATTAGAATTACTAAGAAAATTAGAATATAAAGGTAGAATAAGTAAAAGTAGAATAAGTTTACAATGCTATGGGGGGTTTAAAATAAAGGCCGTAGGTACAGTTAATCTGAAATGTAAATTAAACCATAAAGAATCCATTTTAAATTTTGTAGTAGTAAATATAGATGCAAAACCAATATTAGGTCTAAAAGCTTGCACGACTTTCAATTTACTGAGTAGAAAATGTAATGTAAGCGCTATTCATGCGGAAACGTTAAGTAATCACAAAGAAAGTTTTATAAAAAATAACTTGGATGTATTTACGGGGTTAGGAGAATTTCAAGATGAGTTAGAGTTAAAGCTAGTAGAGGGCGCTATGCCAGTGGTAAACCCACCAAGAAGAATACCTTTAGCAATAAGAGACAAAGTAAAGGCGAAATTAGATAAGTTACAAGAATTAAAAGTTATAGAAAAAGTAAATGGTGCTACTGACTGGGCACACAATTTAGTGGTTATAGAAAAGCCTGATAAATCCTTAAGGTTATGTTTAGATCCGAGAGAATTAAATAAATATATCAAGAAAGAACCATTTCTAATTCCCACAAGGGAGGAAATATCATCAAGACTTTCAGGAAAGGAGTTTTTTAGTGTCCTAGATATAAAGAATGGGTTTTATCATGTTAGGTTAAGTAAAAAGTCAACAGACTTATGCACTTTTACAACTCCTTTTGGGTGTTACAAATTCTTGAGGCTACCTTTTGGAATAAACATTGCACCTGAACATTTTCAAAAAATAAACTGTAAAAACTTTAGTGATATAGAGGGTGTCACAATCTATATCGACGATATATTAATAGCAGGGGCAAATGAGCAAGAGCATGATGAGATTCTAAAAAAAGTAATAGAAAGAGCCAGGATGTTAAATGTAAGATTCAATAAGGACAAACTCCAATACAAGGCGAACAAGTAGAATATTTGGGCCAGGTGTATAGTAAAGAGGGAGTCACACCAGATATGGAAAGAGTAAAGTCATTAATGGATATGAAAACTCCGCAAAATGCAAAGGAGCTACAAAGAATGTTAGGGCTTATAAACTATTTTCGAGCTTATATACCATATTTATCGAACCTTACACACAAATTGAGGGAATTGTTAAAACAGAACAATGAATTTTTATGGATAGAATGTCATACGAAAGAATTAAATAAAATTAAAGCTATTTTAACGTCAGCTCCAGTATTAGCCAACTTTGACGATACTAAAGATATTACAATTCAAACAGATGCTTCAAAAGAAGGATTAGGTTGTTGTATGATACAAGCAGGTCAACCAGTATATTTCAGTTCTAGGAGCATGACAACAAGTGAAAAGAACTATTCACAAACAGAAAAAGAGTTATTGGGAATCGTTTTTGCATGTAACAAATACCATAATTTTATATATGGACGCAACGTGAAAATAGTCACAGACCATAAGCCTTTAGTCGCAATTATGGGTAAAAATATTGCAAATATAGGACCAAACAGGCTGCAGAGATTAAGAAAAAAGCTGCTTAAATATAACTTAGACGTATCCTATTGCCCGGGAAAATATTTGTTAGTAGCAGACACGTTATCCAGAAATTATATAACAGAAGATACACCCGGAAGATCCAGAGATGCTAGAGATGGTGCACTCCGTAAACAGTATTCTTAATATTACGGAGAAACAAAGAAAGCTAATCCAACAAGCAGTAGAGGAGGACCAAATTCTAAGTGCTGTTAAGAAATATCGGGAGGTAGGATGGCCGTGTATCAATAAACTGAAAGGTGACTTAGAAACGTATTATAAAATACGACAAAATATCGAACTAATTGAGGGGACTACCATTTTACGAGAATAGACTGATAATACCGGAAAAACTAAAAGAAAGCGTGTTATCAGAAGTGCATGAAGGACACTTCGGAATGACAAAAACCAAAGCCCACGCTAGAGCTTTGTATTATTGGCCAAGAATGAATACAGACATTGAAAATTGGGTATTAAAATGCAAGATTTGTGAACGATATAGACCGGCAAATCTTAAGGAGCCTTTAATATGTCACGAAATGCCAGAGTTACCATTTGAAAAGCTAGCTGCAGATATATGCCAATATGGTAGTAAGAACTATCTGATAGTCATAGATTATTTCTCTAAATGGTTAGAGGTGATACCGTTAAAGTTTAAGACTTCTAGTACTATTATAGAAGCCTTCAAATCGATATTTGCAGCACATGGTGTTCCTAAGGTAGTGATAGCCGACAACATGCCATTTGGGTCACACGAATGTAAACAGTTTGCATCAATGTGGAAATTTGAATTCAGAACATCGAGCCCGAGATACCCCAAATCGAACGGCATGGCAGAAAGTGCTGTCAAAATTGCCAAAAACATACTTAGGAAAAATGATGAGTTGCACACGGCATTATTAAATTACAGAACAACACCTATAGAGAAAATAGGTTTATCGCCGTCTGACTTACTTATGAAATCGGCGACTAAAAACGAAATCACCTACACTTAGAAAATTACTAATACCGAATGAAGTGGATCCGCAAGAAGCGCACAAAAGGTTGATAGATAAACAGGAATTAATGAAAGCGTACTATGACAGAACTGCCAAGGAAAGGGAAGAATTTAAAGAAAAGGATAATGTAACAGTAAGAGATGGTAAGAACTGGAATCCCGGTAGAATCATCGAGAAAACAAATACACCAAGATCGTATCTAGTGCAAACGGAGAACGGCGGCATACTGAGAAGGAACAGCTACCATCTAAGACCATCAGAGAACAGTATGGAAGTAAAAATTCCAAAAATAGAAGACGAGTCGAAAAGCACTGACCTAGACATTCACAAAGAAGTGCAAGAACCAAAAAAGCGACCACAACGAACCAGAGCGATCCCGAAAAAACTCGAGGATTACAACATGTATTAAGATCACTCGTAAAAGGGGAGGTGTTGTATATTTAGAGTAGGGATTTTAGTGTAGTTGGCAGTACGTAAGAATAAGTCATAGATAATCTTTGTATCAAACGTATGATGTCCTATAAAACTCGTTATGTATTAGATTATTAAATAAAGATACATACCGAAACAGAAATTGTTACATAGTGTTATTAGTCATAACAAAACTGTTATTTAACAAACAAGTAGCTTCTATTTCTAAAACATGTAAACTATCTGGGGACAGGCAAAGGATGCATGTCGTATTACAGAAACTCATCCTGAGGTTAATATTTCATCTTAGTTATCGGGAATCGTACAGAGAGTCGTTCAAAACTTATAACTCCTTAATCCTTTTTTCTGTATGCTTATATAAACTCTTGTCCTATATATTTTCCAAAACAATGAAGCACATTTACTATATTTTTTTCATTAGATTAGATTGTTTCTTATCTAAAAGATGTAGCTTGTCAAAGGAAGCTACATTAGGCCAATAAATAGTGAACATGCAGTACATATCTATATGTGATCAAATGATTCCAAAATTTCATCATTTTTTTTTTTGAATTTCCGAATCGGGGTTTTCGTAAGTTGTTTGTATCATATAATTTTCACATTTAAAAGCAAATTCACCTCGACGAAGTCACAAAGGATCCCCAAGAGAAAACTACATTCTACTTCTTACAGCATATGTAGATGGCTTTCCTTATTGTTCACTACATTATACTTACAATGTTCCCTTCAATTTTGGCTTCCTTATTAATCAACACCGAATTTTCGTATTCTTCCGTAATATTCACTCCCTGAGTTCGATTCGCCCATACATCGCCAATGATGATCACCACTTCTGCAAACTCCTTCAACGCGTTTATATTTGCGACGCCCACATCGAAAACTACATCCACCAGTTTAATTCCGTTTATAGTCGGAGTATGAATTTGGCTCGTACGCGCCGTGTAAATATTATCGAAGTAGTAAACTCCAGATATTATTTGTTTTACGCGAGATATCTTCAGTATTCTGCTGTCTAAAAAGGCGGTGAAATTTTTACTGTTTATATTAAAGATATCGAAATTATGTAGGACGTGTAACATGTCGAAAGATGCTTGCGGTAGAGGCCTCAAATCGTATAGATTCACTAAGTTTTCCGGTTTCAGGTTTGAAATTTCTTTTGTCTAGAAACACGCGTATTTATATGTGCTTGGATATTACAAAATATTGAACATACCTTCAATTTTGCTGTGGAAAAACCTTTATAAAAGATCTTATGTCCTTTAATGATAGTGCTGAAGATTTTATCTACGGGTAATAAATTATTATCCACTTCTTCAATTAAAATTCCATTCACTTTGGGTATCTTGCTATCTCCGTGAGTTGTAACACCAGCTGCTGTTAAAGTATTAAAAATCTTTGTGCCGGTCACCAACTGAAAACGTTGTAATTAATTGCTTAATTCTGTTGCAGTATAGAAAACAAATACTTCATCCTGATTGTGTTTCATTAGGGCGTCCCTATATATTTCTTCAATGTTAATATTATTTATGTGTTTTTCTGAGTGAATATCCTTAGCGGTTACCCGTTTAAATGTTACCTGAATTTACAAATCAATTGAAGCAATATCATCATTAGAGACCGGATTATATGCTAAATGCATATATTTTATTTTTTGCATATCTTTAATTATAGTCTATATGTAGACGTATTACACTAATTGAAGTTAATTAGTGATTGCATATACTGCATATTTAAGCATTTCTATGGATATTTTTTTACAAAAGTTGCATATATTGCATATTTAAGCTTTTTCTTGTCCTTTCTATTAGTAAAAATTCCTAGTGATTCTTAATTTAGATCGACAACCGACAATTCTCAGAACGATAAATCTTTTACATTGGTTTCTCTAATACTTTTTTTTCCAAGAAGTGCACGTGCTTAATTTCGCCTAGCAGAAGGGATGTGGTAAATACGTTTTATTATTATTAATTCCCAAATAAACTATTCATTCATTGAATATCTTTGAGCGAAACAGCATGTAATTGTGATACATTTCTAAATACTATGCGTACACTTCTCACAGGAGAAATCGGAACACCAGCAATCGTGAATTTTGAAATTTCTTGGGTGTAAATGCAACTTTCAGAGATATATGCACTTATCAAAGCCATAAATCACTTTGTTGTGTGTATTATTGCGATCAAAGGTAAAGACTAAAAATTTAAACAGAAATATAAATATATATAGAGAAAAAGAAAATTTCGGTGGTTGTGTTTCCTTAGAAATACCGAATACGGAAATATTAATGCAAAAAAATACCTAACAAATAAAAGGCCCCTTGAATAGACGGCACCATTTAGAAATACAGATATATGTATTTAACTTGTTTGATGTTATGTAGAGATAATTCTTTTTTTAAGAAAACATATGGCGATGGGATTTTCAAATTATATTACCTGTTACTACGATATTAGTTACTTAGTTTGATTTATGCTCGCGAGTATTGATTGCTTTAGCAATAGACAATAATATGTCAAGCAGCCTCCTGAGTTTTTGAACAATGTGATTGATTGATTACACTATTATTGATGCATTATTGTTGTTGTTTAGTATTCTTAAATATTGTATTACTACAAAATATTTTTCTATGTTTTAAAAAATTACCAAAAACAGTTTAAGATTATTTACAACATTTTCACAGCAATTAATTTCGCAAAGAAAATTATTTATTTTATTAACCCCCCATTTATTGTATTTTCAAGAAATATATCTTAACTATCGCCTGTGTAATCCAATGTCCTTCTATTTTATTGAAATATAGCTACCACTTTAGGTCTCTATCACAGCTTCGGGCAGTAACAACAAAAAAGTATTAAATGTATCAAATTCAACAATAAATATTTTAGCACTAACTGAGATTGACGAACAATATGCTTTCTTACAATGTTTGTTATGTATTATAAATCCAATAATATTTAAATAATTGTTAATAAACCTGTGCTACATAAAGACAGTTTGTAAAGAGACCCAGTGTTGACCATATTTCAAGAAAATAGATCAACGACGGCAGATTACACAGGCGATAGCTAAGATAAATTTCCTGAAAATACAATAAACGGAGGGTTAAAAAAATAAATAATTTCTTTGCGAACTTAATTGCTTTATTTAAGAATTTTATAAATAATCTTAAACCTGGTTTTGGTAATTTTTTATAGATAGAAGAAAACTTTATAGTAATACAATATTTAAGAATATTAAACAACAATAGTAATTAATGCATCAATAATAGTGTCCATAGTAGTCAATAAATCTCTGAAAATCACATTATCCCAAAACTGAGGAGGCTGACTGACATATTATCTATTGCTAAACTAATACTCGCGAACATAAATCCAAGTAAGTAACTAATATCAAAGCAGCATTAACAAGTAACATAATATTAAATGATAAAATCCCATCACCACATGTTTTTCTTAAAAAAGAACTATCTCTACGTAACATCAGACAAGTTAAATACATATATATTTCTAAATCAAGCCGTCTATTCAAGAGTTCTTTTTGTTGTTATGTATTTTTTTTTTCATTGGTATTTCTAAAGGAAACGCCGCCACCGAAACTCAGATTTATTTATTCTATCATAAACCTTTTTCTCTCTATATGTTTATTTTTCTGTTTAAATTTCTAGTCGTTACCTTTGATCACAGTAATATACATAATTAAGTGATTTATGGCTATGATAAGTGAATACGTCCTCCGAAAGTTGCATTTACAATCAAGAAATTTTAAAATTCTAAATTGCTGGTATCCCGATTTTTCCTGTAAGAAGTGTACATCCAATGAGTATAGCGAATAAATTTCTTTATGGATTAAGCCATATCCTGAACTAGTAAAGGATGGCAACAAAATATTTTGTCGAGCCTGCAGTAAACTGGTGAGTTTAATTTTACTAAAAGCTTTACAATTGTTTTTAAATTCTTTAACTTTTGATATAAAATGACAATTGTTGTTGTAGGTGTCTTCTGAGAGAAAATACCTGATTGATCAACACGCTAAAACTCCATCACATATTGGAAAATGTGAAAAACCAAAGCGATCCGCATGTGTGCAGCAATCTATACGTCAATACGGCATCAACTTCACGAAACTCAGAACAAGAAGAATATAATACGGATCTGTGTAACGCATTAATTTCGTCTAACATACCATTAGCAAGATTAAACAATGTTAATTTGAAATCATTTCTGCAAAAATATTGCAAACATCATATACCTGACGAAAGTACCTTACGAAAAAAATTATGTTACATCTGTTACCAGCAAACAATAGCAGAAATTCAACAATTGGTAGGGAATAATTTTATTTATATCATGGTAGATGAAAGTACGGATAAATGTGGCCGTTATATTTCCCATTTGTTAATAGGAATTCTTCATGAAGATATTGTAGGTAAATCATATTTAATTTATTGTAAAGAACTTCAAAAAACAAATAATGTGACAATTGCCCAATTCGTTCAAGAAGGTTTATCAAATTTCTTTTTACCTGGAAGTATACCTTGTGAAAAATTTTTGCTAATGCTGTCCGACGCTGCACCATACATGATAAAAGCCACCCAAAATTTAAACATTTTTTTATAGTAACACTATTCACACCACTTGTTTAGCTCATGGGTTCAATCGTGTAGCCGAAGACATTAGGAATCAATTCTCTTTGATTAATGATTTAATTAGCAATGTCAAAAAAGTATTTTTAAAAGCACCTTTGCGAATCCAGTTTTATAAGGAGCGACTTCCCGGTGTTAAGTTGCCTCCTGAACCGATTATTACGAGATGAGATACATGGTTAGCGGCTGCAATTGTTTTCGTCGATAATTTTGAAGGAATAAAAAATGTAATTCTTGGAATCACTGCTGACTGCATTGCTCTAGAAAACTGTAAAAAGATGGTAACATGACCAGAATTGCTACAAAACCTTTTGTATATTAAGTCAAAATTATAGCTTTGTTTCAAGTTCCATTCGTAAACTAGAAACGCAGGGATGTCGCTCTCGGAATCAGTCGAAATAGTAGACGAATTTGATATGCTAGGTTAAGGGTACAATAGGTAATTCTATATACGATAAATTTAAAAAAAGTGATAAATAAAAATGCGTGGTATTTGAAATTGAAGAAAGTTAAGAAAATTTTGGAAGGTGAAACAGTAAACGATTTCGGCTTTAATTTTAGGTTAGGATGTATTGCAAAGTTAAAAAATGCAATTACATCTATGGATGTTGAAAGAAGCTTTTCTATTTCGAAACATACGTATTCTGATAGAAGACAAAACTTTCTTTTATATAATTTTGAAAAACATTTAATTATAAATTGTTTTAGAAATATGTTGTGATAAAATTTTATGCAATAAAGTTAATGTTTAAATTTCTGCTCTTATTTATTTTTTGTAAAATTTTGCATATTATCGCGATTTTTTTGTATATATGCCCCAAGTTTATGCATATTTTCTCAAAAATCGATGCATATATTCCAGTTTCTCTTTGCATATAATCCGGTCTCTAATCATCATTATTAACCGTTGAATAGGTACTTACAGCATGGTTATAACATTATTTCTCCCATTACGACAGCATGTTCCAAATTGAGCTATAATACTAGTTTTCTCGGCTATAGTTGCATTTTTCAAAATCTTTACGCAGCCCAGTGCTTACTTGACGGATCTTTTATCGTCTTTACAGTTATGATAAATCACAGGATAAATTTCCCGTCATTGAATTCTTAAATGTTGTAGAAATTAATGTTAATTTATTCCTCAACAATAATGTTTGCTCCTCATCTGTTCTTGTATCTATAATACAAGTCATATCCACGTTATTTATAGAATCAGCGATTAAAATATCTAAAAGTTAAAATCGTGAATACACCCGAAGATTTTAATTTTCCAATATACTTGTCGCGAGTCTTTTGAAATGGTGTTTGGCGGTTAAATAATTCGGGTAATATCTAGACAAAAACACCTTCCTCATGTCGAGTATATTTAAATTATTTACAAAGTGGAGTGTGTGGAGATTCCTAATAATACAATCACCAGTAAATTTTACTTTATATAACCACTATCGGTTCACCGAAAACCTGTAAAAAAATTTTTCGTCAAAATCTGCGCTAATTTTGGAAAATATCTTACCTTATCCCTGACGATATTAAAATTAACTCCTTCTAAATGTGTTAAATTAGCGATATTGTAAATTACAACATTACCGTTGATTTTCACTCGCTTTAGTTCACTGATACCGCGTACCTCATCTGCATTTAGTATGAACTTGTTCAAGCTTTCCCCATTTAACGTAGTCGTTTCCAGATTACCAACTGAAGGATAAATATTAATTGAGTCATGTTTTGACTGCGCAAAAAGTTGTTGAGGTCTGACCTGTAGATTTTTCCATTTTCAATGTTTTCAAGTGCGTACCTCGATTTGCGTAGGAATAGCGGTCGTATATTGAATTCAGATGTACGCCGTTTAAATAATGAATATCACTGTTTTTCACAGTTAAATTGCCTTTAATTATCAAACTTTCGAATTGCTTTAGATCTGTAAAATAGAGGAATGTAATGGAAAAAAATATTCAGTGTGATGATAAAATACGGAAAAAAAAATTCATAATTGCGGTATTTAATGTTTCCCTGAAAAAGTTTGTTAAAAGCCAGCTTATGATGTAAAACTTTTAATTATGACTTCGTCACCAATCCTTTTTCTAAATGACAACCCTATTTTTTTCTGCAGTTTCCTAAGACCTTTTCACCAGGGTGATCTAAACGTTGATATAAAAAAATTAATTAAATACACATTACCTTTAACCCCTTAAGCGATCATTATTTCTTGGCGTAAATGCCTCAAGAATATCCCAAGTAGCACATATAGTTGTGATTACCACTACTATAGACAGAGTACACGGAGTAAGGACAATGGATGAGTCATAGGGGTCCAAATTTCTAAACCGAACTTCACTTCAAACAACAGCTTCCCGAAATGGCAGTTTGTTATTGTTTACATTCGTATCTACACAAATTAGTTTACTCATCTGTTTAATCTACATGACTTACTTGTTTCATTTATTTGTTTTACGTATTCTATTAGTTTTGAATTGCGCCTGCAGTTTTAAAAACATTTAATAAAACCAACGATATTCTTGTATAAAAGTTAAGATCCGTGGTCAGCTGGCCATAAACATTTACATACTTTTTTATATATTCATATTGTCAGGTTTAAGTGAATAACTCAAATAACCGTGAAAGAAGACACCAATGGGTATTCATATTGTAGTGCCAGTCACTCTCGCAAGATAAATTTTGATGCTAACGATTGTCGCAGTTTCTTGGGATTTCCGAATGAATCTAATATATATGACACGACAAGAATTAAGAAAGTACATGAACAAGAAGAACTATTGACATTCTGCAGAGATTCCTAGGTCACATTAAATCAATTTATTTGTTAGATACACATTTTAAGCTAGATTGCTATTTTTTGCAATAACTAACCTAATTCATATTATGTTCGCTTTTTAAACTAACGTGATTTTGTCTGAACTGTATTATACTAGTATAAATCTGAATCCTCACATTTTCCCACTTATTAACCTATAGACAACTCATATTTATTTAGTTCACATCTGAAACTCTATTCCACTTGTGCATCCCCGGACGCGGACATTATTAGACGTTTTCGATTGTACACAGCTGGTTAACTAATGAGTTCGAACCATGACTTGATAGGTAAGAACCGGGTATTAACAACAAGTTATCCGATCGAATGTAAACGGTTATACAGGTTTGGTTATAACTGTTGTAGGTTATAACATTCGGCTTTAATATTTCGAAATACTAAAGTTACAACTAGCCTTTTTTTTACGAAATGTATATGAGAATTACTGAAAAGGAATATTTGCGTCTTGTATTAAGCTGTTGGAATCGATATTACACATTCTCCAAACAACAGTTTGAATGTTTTGCCTATCATTTTAAAAAATTGTGCATATAAAATTATTCCTTATACGAAGAAGTAAGCCATTGAGAGGAATACCAGATTATTCGAAACTTGGGTTAAATACTATCTGGCGTATGATTTTTATATGCATTTTAGAATGCAAGTCGATACATTTCAGTCTAAGTCCGTCTAGTACACTCAAATTTACAAGAAAAAATATAGGCGAATGCGATGACAGTGCCATTTAGAAAATGTCTCTTGATGAGGCTTTGGTATTTAGCGAAAGGAGAGACAATTGCGTCTATTGCAGATCGCTTCAATGTTCGCAAATTCAACAAGCATATGTATTAATAAATGAACTATTAGAATGTTTTGTAAAACTATCAAGTAAGATAATTATTATGCCTACGTCAGAGGAAGCTACGTTATTCAGTAGCCAGAAATCGCTGGGTTTCCTGCTAATCTTCAATTTTTTTACTGATTTAGAATAGCGCACATATTCAGTACTCAGTTGACGATATTAATTAAAATAATTAATATTAATGGAATGTCACTCATAAAAGATTATTCAATTAATAGTGTAGTTGTAAACGTTTTCCTATATCGCATAAGCCGTATTTTTTTTATTTGCCGCTATTAATGCCTCTCCTCAAAAAATTCATACATAAAGTTATCATCTGCAAATGAAATTTTATTAAGAATAAATGTAAACACATATCTTTATATTTACCGTGGATTTAAATTATCTATAACTATATTATCAGTTTCTTCAAACTCAACATTTACTATTATTAATTATAAATTTTAAGCACATTTTTAATACTTTTTTCTACGACTGATGAAACTTGGATTGAGACACCCGTTGCAAACAGCTGTAAACAGTATGAGAGGTTATGTATATTGCTAAAAACGTTTAATACCCGGTCCCGACTCGGTTAAAATTGGTTTAACCAGGTTGGAATTGTGACGTCACGAAAAACACAATCGAATACTATGGTTATAACCGAATGATACCTGTTAAAAGCAATGACAATCGAAACGTCTATTGTTGGACAAACCATGCAGGTCGGATGTTGAATGAAGTAGTCGAATTAAAAAAGGAACAGTCCTTGTATCGCACAAGAAAGATATAGTCATAACTCTTGAACCCTAATTAAAAGTTATTGTGTATTCGTGTCAGAAATTTTGAAAGTCCTTTCCACTGAAGCTGTTGCATTTTTATTAATTTATTTCAGAAGGAACCGCAACACATTTTATTCCTGGAAGGATATTTTGCACTATAAAAATATAAAATAAAGATTTGTTTCACAAAGAGGAAAGAATGTGAACTCAATTATCGTAAAACACTTGCAAATACATGTACCTATCATTTAATCAAACATTATTTTACTAGAATCGTGTTTTTCATTACTATAAGCTGATTCAGAAATATTTGCAACAAAATCAGAATAAAAAATGCATTTAAATCTATTTTTCTAATTCCTTTAAAATATAAGTTATTCCATACGTTTGAAAATTCCCGGCAACAGCTTTACAAAATGGCAGCTGGGCTTGAAGGTCATTCAAAACGGATCACTAAAGAATATTGGAAGCTTGTCCTTACTGTGTTATAGACACAACTACTTCATTATACTCAACGTTACGTCAGTTTTATTACAATTACCAACTGTGAAGGCATATCTACTTAGGCGACATATCTGTAGTGGCAGTTACGTCCTGGCCACCACATAAATTACTTTATGGTGCTAATAAAGTAGTAATTATTACGTCATTCTTACTTGTTGAGTCACTCTAAAGTTAATTCGTGCACATAGTGACAGATTAAATAATGTCATATGCAGATGATATTGTAATGCAAGGACAAAAGAAAACTTGGTTACAGCAATTAAAAAGATGGAAAAGGCGGCAAAAAATAGAGGGCTCGAAATAAATGAAAGTAAAACAAAATTTATGTTAGTGAAAGGAACGGGAGGGCACATAGAAAATGACGGACTTAAAATAAGAACTGAAGATTTGAAGATTTTTTGTGTTACAATTACTTAATATATACAACTTTATAGGAAATTTAACTTTAATTTACTTTAAGTAGTAGAGTTTAAAGGTATTTACGGCCGTTTGCGCCGCTTGTGATTAAGTTATAATTAAAACTTAATCATAATTAAAGTTTAAATTCCCTTGCACCGATTGTTTAACTAATAATTAAATCCTTAATTCGTAATTATCTTTAATCAGTACCCAAGGTACGAATTAACTCATAATTGAAGTTGGCGCAAGCGTAGTTTCTTTGTTTACAATCGTGTTTATAGGCGATTATAGGTTTATGTTAATGCGGTTTTGGTTATAATACAAATTATCTGTGACTGTAAAATTAAAAAAGCTAGCTAATTAAAGTGTTCACGTTGAAGATTAGGACAAGGAATAGCGGCGTGCAAGAAGTGTATATTTGGCAGGGTTTTAGAAAGTCCAAGGTAAATCAAAAATTAATTCCTGAAATGAAAACTAACAATAAATGTATTTGAGGATTACTCGTGATTTCAGGTGGGAATGACCCGAAGGTATTTCGTAATAGGAAAGGATATCTTTCTATAAAATTCACAATTTTTATGTGATGCTGAATTTAAAATAATGGCATCGTAGTACGATGGGCAGGATACACAACTTTAACCATCCATTCTTTTCATAAGCGATAGTGGATTTGCCTCAAAAACATATATTTATTGACCCTACTTTTAAATTCTGAAACAGTTGTGAAAATCGTTTAATGAAAGCCATATTACACACGGAATGAATTGAAAGCATGTTTCTAAGAAGAATGATTTCCAATACTGGCATATGGTTGTCGCTTAAAGCTGGATACCTTTATGGCAGTAATAGTTGGTGCCTGAAAAGTACCTGGGTGAAGAGGAAATCAATGAAGAAAAATTAATCAAGAAATTTGAAATGGACAACTTCATGAGATTAATTATGACGCTGTTAATGATGTACCTGCTGCGCCATAGAGGCATATTACAATAAATGATATTTCAACAATTTGTAATTCATTGTCTATATAGAAATTAACTTTTGAACATTTTTTTTTGTATTTTTTTCTTTGGGTTGTATAAACGATATATATTTGATTTTATATTTTAAAAAAAATATATTTTATTTACTCTAAATGCATTATCACTTTGTTTTTTTTTAAAGAAATGTTGTGTATGTAATTAACCATTTTATTTATTAATATGAAAGGAACAAATATATAAGGAAATGATGAGAATAATAAAGATAATTCTAAACAAGTAATAACAGAGTTCAAATAACAAGTATCAAAAAATTGGGAAGTCATTTGCTAGAACAAACAAATAAAAGAATTGCATAATGAAAAAAAACAACCTGCATTCATCCATATTAATCTTCCATTTTGAAACTACTACTCAACTTTTTTTATTTCAATATCTAATTCTGCAGCACATTTTCTTCAGCTTAAATTTCCAATAACTTTCAAATTGCCGCTTAAAATCGTCCATTCGCATTAGCGGCAATTTTCATTATGATGAACAGTTGCTTGCCAATATAAATTACAATTTTGGACTAAAAACTTAACGCACTACCAACCTATATTTCTGTCGCAAACTTTTTAATTAACTAATCATTAATAAATTTGTGTCGGTGCAATCCTATTTCATATTTAATTCGTAATTAATTTAATCTTTGATTTATTTAATTGAATATGGTTAATCACAGATGGTGCAAACGGCCGTTAGAGTTAATATGTTATAATAGAGGTATAGAGATGAAAGAGGAACATGTTACATTGATTTTCCAATGCATATAAAGTAACATATTATCTTTTTTGCGGGAGGTTCCAGATACGGTAGGTCAGGCTCTATCGTCGCCATGTTAGTGACTACGTAACTATTACGTGCTATAAAAGTAACGATTACGTCGCCAAAACTAATTAGAACCTAATATTTGTTCCATTTGGTAACTCACTCAAAAAATGATGGTAAATTTGACCTCACTTGGTATGTGAAAAAACATATGAAATATAAAGGTAAAATTACACCAAAAAGGGTAAACAATCAGATTACCACAAATTAGGGTTGTAATTTTGCTGGTAAACCAACTTGGATGGAAAAATACTTCAATTAAATGAAGTATTTTCCCCACTTGGGGAATTTGCTTAGGCGCAAGGAAAAATTAACATATTTCGTGGAAATATTTACCCTTTGATGTTGGTAAAAATATATATGGTACAATACAAGGGACATGAAATTCGATTATTATATATATTATATAATATGCATCTGTTATTTGATTTGGAACACAAAATGTTTTTTTTTAACATTGCATTACATTGTGTCGCTTGATCAAAGAATTAAACCCGTACGAGAATGCATTACATAGCCGTCGACTAGCTACAACGCGCAAGCGTTTGACGTACGCAGTTGTGAATACAAGTGCGGCATCTACACTGATGGCTTCAACGCATAAATATAAATGTGTGTTTTTCATTTGTCTTGCAAATAAGAAATTGAGGTAAGTTCATTTTATATTATTAATTAGTATTGAGATGATTATTCCATTTACTTAGCTATGACAGCACACATAAATATATAGACATACCACCTGCGTATGGATATCTAATGTGAAATACTGGGAACTAACCTCAAATAGCATTTGGCGGTATTGTTGCTACAAAATAAGATACATTTATTTAAAGTTTTCAACGTGCAAGTAACACGTAGGAAACTTACCGTATCCAAACTTTTCAATTTAACAACAGAAAGTTTTCGTTTTGATGGAGTCAATTCTTTTTTTTCTCTCTTTCATTAAACATTTGGGACATATAAAACGACTAGTGTCTTGCCGTTATTGGAGGCTGTTTTCGTTGTTAAGTATATACAAGTTAAAGTAAGGAAGAGACTATTTTTGGTTTAACTCTAGGATTTAATGACAAAAGTAAAGTATGTATTAAGCACTTATACATGCAAATGTGTCAAAACCGCAGGACGGCAAATTTGAGTTCAATAGTTAATCACAACATTATTTATGTATATACAAGTGTTCGGGGAATCGCCAGATATCAAA
This sequence comes from Protaetia brevitarsis, assembly GCA_004143645.1. NCBI lineage: Eukaryota > Metazoa > Arthropoda > Insecta > Coleoptera > Scarabaeidae > Protaetia > Protaetia brevitarsis. The sequence continues at coordinate 74,049 of RXPK01001565.1, forward strand.
AACCGGTTAATCGATTTTTTAGTAAAAATCAGTTTTTAAAATCGATTTTTCAGAACTAGTTTTCAAACTAAAAACAATACGTATTACTTTTTTAAAAGTGCTATGTATTTTAATTCGAAAAAAACCTATTTAAGGCGCAAAATCTGCTGTTTAAAAACCGGTTTTGATTGTTTGAAAACCGGTTTTTATCGGTTTACAATTTTTAAAGACGATTATTAATCACTGCATCCAAACCCCGTTCACATAAGCAGGCTTCGATTCGCAGCACTATTATCTTACATACAATATATTTTTAAATGCTAAATTTATTAAAAAATTTCAGGATAAATCTAAACTTGAAGAAATTGAGGTGAATACACCGTTGATAATATGCTTGGCAAAGAACGGTATTAATAAAAATATATTTTATTTCATATGCTTTTTACATTTATTTATTCTTCTCTAGGAAATGTGAAATCGCATTCTTTAATGGTAGAAAGACAGTTATTAGACCCAACAGATTCATTTCGTTCTGCAGAGGTATTTTTATAAAAATATACCCTGAACAGGGCAACAAAAATAAAAAAGCTCCAAATCCAAACTCAAATTGATAAGATTTTTTAATGTATTTTGTTAGTCAAAATTTATTTTATGGTTACATTCAACTAGATCTTTGTATTATGAATACAACCAATTCTTAGTAACTATTGGCTTTTCTTATCGACTTTTCTATCAAAATGTTTACTCTTTAAAACATTGCTTATTGAATTTAAAAATTTGTTGAAATTATTGTAAACTCTCTGTAATCCAACTAATTAATATATCTTTCAGAATTATTAAAATTAAATCTAATATTATAAATGGTATGTTTTGAATATTTAAGTGGAGATTCTGCATTAAGTTCTAAATGACATAAACATGTTATTAGATAACTGAAACTTAATATTTCTGGATGATAAAACAACCTAATAATCAATTATTTCTAATTTCTTTGTTATTACTCTAATCTATACATTAAAAAAAAATGTGGTAAAATTACCCCAAAAATAGATGGCAACTGGGCTACCGGCTATTTTTGGGGTAAATTACACCTATAGGGGATTTTTTCACATCTGGTGGAATATTCTTGAAGGTGTGGTAAATCTACCTGAAATTATTCCATCCATTAGGAATATTACATTAGAGGTGTAAATTTGCCCCAAAAATAGGCGGTAGCCCAGTTGCCATCAATTTTTGGGGTAATTTTACCACATTTTTTTTTAGGGTGTAGTAGTTACGAATATATTACGTAATTAGAACGTAACAGCTACTATATAGTAATTTTTACTTTCTAGAAACCTTTAAGGTAACAAATACGTCATGGCGACTAAATGTGGTATTTCGGGGGTAGGTAAATTTATGGAAAAGTTTAAATTTATACATGTTGAAAAAGTGAAAAATTAAATAATTTTGAAAAATATTTTTGTAGAAAGAACATTAAATTCTTAGCAAAGAAAAAAGTGGCACATTTATTATTTAATTAATTTATTATTTATTTATTATTTTATTAATTAATTATTTTTATTATGTTTTGTATCTGATCATTTAAAAGTGTTATGTCAGTTTTGTTATTGTGTTTGTATAAATTAATTTTTCTTCTACAGTAATTATAGCTAAGTAAAGAGTAAGAGTGCCGCCCAATAATGTAACTTTTTTTTAAGGGGTGGTAATGCCTAAGTCGAAACTTTTCAGGCCCCTTGCAAAGACAATATTAAAATAGAAGCAGTTGTTGAGTACTGAAAGTAAATTAATATTAGACAGAATTGGTATGATACTTCTGCTGAGGATTCAGATATAATTACAACAGAGATTTTATTTAAAAAATCAAATATTTTTAACTTTCATGAGAAAAAAAGAAAAGACAATAGACAATGATGTAAATATTTTTTATAATATTACATCCCATACATAATTCATTTTGGCAATTTGATATATGTCAAATATTATCTAAGGTCTATTCACTGTAAGAATGCAGCGTTACATTAGATAGGCGAAAGATTTACGACTTGCGATTGGCTAATAGACGAGGCGAATTCACATACGAAAAACATTTTATGTAGCAAATGAAATTTAAGTTGGATAAAACAAAATATTTTCTGACATCTATGACATTTGTCAATCCTGGTGTTGGTTTCAGCTCTGTATTTGCGTGTTTATTGCTTTTTTGTGTCGTTCGTGTGGTTAGTGTAATTTTTATAAGCAAATTGTTACAAAAATAGTTCTTCTTAGAGCTCTACTGAATACTGTTGAATATTTGAAGGTATTGTTTTAATAACTATATAAAATGATAGTGATGACATAGTATATTTTACATCAATTTTAGTATGGCAGATGAAGAGGTATTTGATCTATTTGCAGGGTCATCAAAAAATCCTCAGGGAAAACATATGGCAAGTAAGCAAAGGATAATGGCTTATAATTTGTATCTGGAGCTTAAGCGGGACAGTTCTAATCGGCAGCAATTAAAATTGACTGCAAAGCAACTTGGGGTGGGTGAAAGAACAGTGTGGATATTGTAAAAGAAAAGACCACAGGAGTTATCAGTTCACCCCCTAAAAAACGTCTTCGTTCAAAGTGCATATGATTCCTTGGACGAAGCAGATAGGTCAGCAATTAGACGACACGTACATTCCTTTTCTTGCAGAACGAATTACCTACGTGCACAAAACTATTGGGTGTAAATATAATATTATCCATTTATCTTACATTTACTTCATTCGCATTGTATCTTACAGGTTATTAATGCAGATGACACTTTGCCAATATTGAAAAGAACGACGCTCTGGAAAATTTTAAAAAAGTTAGGATTTAAGTGGATGAAGCGCAGTGGCAATAGTGTTTAATAGAACGATAAGATATTGTATTATGGAGGCGGTCAATATTTAAACAACATTCGGAAATTCGTGTTAGTGGTAGAAAGATATATTATTTGGATGAAACTTGGGTTAATGCAAGTCATACAAAGCAAAAATATGGGCAGACACCACAGTACTCACTGCAAAGACAAGCATTTGTGGAAGGAGTTTCAACGGGACTGAAAACCTTCAGGAAAAGGAAAAGTTTAATTGTTTTACATATTGGTAGCGAAGATGCGTTTCCTTGAAAACGGTCTCCTTTTCTTCGAATCCAAGAAAACTGGAGATTATCACGAAGAAATTGAACAGCCCAAGTGTTCACGGAGTGGATGAGAAATGTGCTTCCTTTTCTGGAACCAAACTCTGTTATTATTATGGATAATGCTCCCTACCACTCAGTCAGAACAGAAAAAAAGGCCTATCATGGCATGGAAAAAGCAACAATTAATTGAATGGCTTCTTGCAAAAGGAATTATTGTGACAACACTTTGTTAAAGGTTGAGTTGCTTGAACTTGCAAGAAAATATATTAACGATAATCCCATCCTATGTTATTGATCAATGGTAGAAGACAGTGGTCATACAATTTTTAAATTGCCTCCTTATCACTGCAATCTGAACCCCATTGAGCTTATTTGGGCTCAAGTAAAGCATCATGTCCCAGCTAACAACAAAACTTTTAAATTACCTGAGGTGAAAACCTTACTTATTGAGGGCCTTAACATTGTAGATAGTAGTGCAGGAGGAATTGCATCAAACATGTTATTGAAGAACAAAATAAGATGTATCACTCGACAATGTTGTTGAGATATGATCGAAGAATTATCATAACAGCAAATACCTCATCATCATCAGATCTGTCATTAGAATCTGATTCTGAATGATAATTGAAACGTGCATTTTGTTCTAACTATTAATATATTGAAATTGAAGTTTCCAGAAACGCAATTAAACTTACATATATTTAGGCATATGCTATATTTCATACTTATACCTTAAGGTGTTTTTTCGTTTTTTATTATGTTCCTCTGCTTTATTGTTGTTGTACAATTTTTAAGAAGTACATTTGTTTCTACTTGTATTTAGTGTAGGCATATTACTTGACAACTAACATTTTAACATGTTTTAGTCTTGACTGATTGTCCATAGAAAATTCATTTTAATTATTATCCTAAACATTATGTGTATTAATTTTTATTCTTACTATACTACATGGTCACATGTTAATTTATTGTAATCGTAATTTGATTTTTATCCTCTATTGTGTTTTATAAATTAATATATTATACTTTATAGCTTAATAAAGACGAATTGCAATTGTCGAAACGTCGCATATGGAATAGAATAAAACATAGTTTCACGAGATTGGACAAGTTTTTTGGCTATCGGTTAACTACCGTTAAGATTCCCGAAATGTATTCACTGTTACTTTTTGTATTATTTATCACCTTATATTATGACTATAACATTCTAAATAAACTACTAAAGCGTAGTGATTTCATGTTATCCTTTCCTATTATTACAAAATTTTGATAACCAAACTTTTCGCTTATGAAACTGACAATTTACAATTTGAATTTGCCGCTAATTTTTCATTCTTCGGTGTAATTTGGGCGCCGATCGCAGCGCTATCTACTGCATTCTTAAAGTGAATGGAGTATAGTAAGTGAAGTTATACCCGACTGATATACAAATACTCACCAGATATTTCTTGATGGTCGATAGTTAATGCCTGATTTACGCCCACACCATCTAAATAATCGGTAAGAACGCTTTTCGCGATTAGTATCCCATCAAACGTTTTCTTTCCACTTATTTCAAAACTGCAAACATTCAGGTGTAACATGCTCGTAAAGTTGGTAATGGAAAATATCAGAATTACCTTCCAAATAATTTAACACAACTGTCATTCACTTGAAGCAAATTTGGAATATGTTCCATCTCGTCATCTATAATGATATCACCAATAACACTCAGGTTTCGGAATCTATAAACCGTGGCGAATCTTTCTGGTACGGTTTCAGTCAATATACTGCTTCATCTGATATCGTTTAAAGAATCAGTTAAAAGGTAAGGTGCTGTTACTCCACCTGACATTCTCACGTGAGTTGGTAAGATTTGAGCAGTGTGTTTAAGCCAAAATCGGTTGTTAATATCGCTGATATTGAAACCTTTTCCGTTAACTGTTAAGGATAACTTCGATTGGAAACGTAAATTCTCTATGCGAACAACGCCTGCGATTTTGACCGTTCTGTATATTTGTTGAAATTTCGGCTTTACAGCGACAATATTTGCGATTAGATCTTTTAATATAATTGCATTGTCTACAGTTACTGGCCCTGTAGGTGAGACACAGACGTATAAAGTTCAATCGAATTTAAATTTTATTTTATAACTGCTTACCCGTAACCGTCTTGTTTCCATCGAACAACGTTATAGTATCAGTCTTCAAATTTAACCCATTGATGTAAGTGCAATTCAGATTGTTACTATTCAGCGTACCAAAATTCATTTTTGTCGTTACAATCTGATCCGTAGTTTTCGTTAGGAAATCATTAGTTGTTATTCCATTTATGTGTTTTGCGTTTAACCTTGCTACTTTGAACTGGTTATTAATTATCAAATCCCCTCAAAAAAAAAAAAAAAATGGCTTAAATGTAGAATGGAATTGTAAGATCAAGAATCCAAATATTTCCGATCATTTATCTCACGTTCTCACAATTGATTACAAGTTGGACACAGTACCTTAGAATAATGTTACTCGAACTTATAGATTAACAGGTGATAACAATATAAATCAATTGATAAATATGCTTTCTAAAGAAGATTGGTATGACGTGTAGAATGCTGAGACTACTGATGATGCATTTCGAGCGTTCATAGACATATTTAGTTGGTATTTGGATATCACTTGCCCTATTATAACTAAAAACTGTAATCAATTTCGCAATAAGGCGTGGATAACTCCTGATATTAATTAATAACCAACTGCATGATCTATATCGAGAAAGAAGGAAAAATTATAAGCGTATGCTAGATGATGCTAAAAAGAACTATAATACCAATATATTGCAGCAATCTGATAATAAATCACGACAAGTATGGAGGGTTGTAAATAGAGAGATTGGCAAAAATAAACATGCGGAAACTGTCCTCACTGACTGTAGCGGTAGGGTCTTGTCTCCCAAAGATGCGGCTGAGACTTTCGGTAATTATTTTAGTAGTATTGCCGAGACTAAGATGACACAGTACTATGGGAGTAGGCTCTCACAGACCTGTACTTTTGGCAAGTCTATGCAGAATTCCATGTTTTTCCATGACATCACCCCTGGAGAAATTCTAACGGCCGTTCAAGCATTGAAGAATAAAAATAGTTCCGGGAGTTCTGGTTTTCCTACGATGCTGATAAAGTATTCTTTAGATTTATATTGCAACCCTTTGCAATATTTATTTAATTTGTCCATTCAATACATCCGTATTTCCAGCTATTTTTAAAGAGCTCAACCGTGGTACCTGTTCAAAAAACGAAAGACTGCATTCTTCTGTTTGAAGAATATAGACCCATATCTGTGTTAAGTGAATTTTCAAAAATATTGGAAAGAATTGTTTTTGACAGAATGTATATATATTGCTGTGTTTCATAAGAGGAAAGCTACCAACCATATTGAAATGCAATTATTATTTTATGTACACACCTGTTGTAAGTCCAGTATAATTTGGATTAATTCACACTAGTTGTCATGGAAGTTGAATATAATTTATCGTCTGATAGTCTCGTATCCAAGGTTTCGTTTTTAATTGAATGGGGAGTGACTTAATGTGATTCGTATAAAGAAAATGTATGAAAATCCTTGGTTACGTGTTGATAGTTGATAAAAAGTCTTAAAAAAGCTCTGTCGTTTCTCATGAGATATAAATGAATTAAATTATATTGCGGGGGTATATCTGGTATCGTAGGGGATAAATTCACGAATTTGGTGTTTACTATATCTGGGTACATGTTTTACATGGGATTTTACATGTGTTTGCTGGAGCGAATCTGGATTGTCACTACAAGGAAATCACATTCGGAGGTACTCTGGCATTTGTATAAACTGGAAAACGAGGTATCTGGTCAAAACATTGTTTAAATTATTATTATTTCGTGTGAGATTTAAATTCTGAGCTTTTGTAGATTGGCAAACGTGGTTGGTGGTTTTCTATTCCCTTATGATAGCGCGGGAGATTTTAAAAGTTCATATTTGAAAAAAAGGATCTAAGTTATACTGGATAATTGATAATACTTGTTTGAATATCCCAAATATACTCACCCTGAGTAAGAGTTCTCATATTTTTTTATATATTTCCTGTATAGACTTGTTCATGAATTATACATGTTATTAATGATTGCACTGTTTTATTAAAGAAAGTTATTTATTTATTTTCCTTTTGCTCGTAAAAAGCATATACCCGGGGAAATCACAATATAACTTTTTGGCGCACCGAACGTGGGGCGACCTTATTTGGGAACTTTATTTAGTATATCTCAATATTTGTTATAAGTAATTTAAAAGAAAGAATGGATATTAGAAGGCGGGACAAATCGAAGTCAGCATTGAGGGTATCAGCAATTAGGAAGGGTGACGCAGAAGAAATACCAGAGAGAGAGCGAATTGATGGGGACATAACGTTTAAAGATTTTGTTAAGATGTATATGCAAGATAGGATTGAGGAGCGACAGCAAATAGATGAGTTAAGAGAAGAGGTAAGGAATATATGGGGAGGAACACAAGGATTGATTAGAAAGGAAACAGAAGGACAAATGGGGGACACTGGAAGAGGGAGCAGATCAATTAGATGAGCAAATTTGGGGCTCAGACGAACAAGAAGAAAATGAGGCGGATGAAAATGAAGATGGAACAAATGAAGAAAAAGAAAATAGCGGTGAAAAAGACGGTAATAAAGAATTGACGACAAAAGAAAGCGCAGCTACGGACAAAGACGAGTCGTCAGATCCCAATGGCGAATCTGAAAATGATGAAAACCAAATAAATGAAGAGGATTCCGAATATGATGACGATCAAATTGATCCTTATCACAACAACCATCCGGAATTGCTGGAACCAGAACCTATGGACTTACCAGATGATTTACAATTAGACAACAATGAAAAAGGAAATGAAAAAAATCAAGAACAGGAAAACGATGATCCAGATGTTGAAAAACGAGATGCAACTGAAGAAGATGATAGTAATAATTCCGAAAATTCCAACAAACCAGATGCCCATGAAACTGAAGAAGATGATACTGACAATCAGAAGAAAACTGCACAATTTGATGATGCGATGGATCCTGTGGCCAAAGAAGATGTGGAGAAAAACGAACAGTCTACGTTAGATAAAACAAGCGCTCAGGATGCTCAAGCACAGCCAATGGATGTTGATAATAACACGAATGAATCTGTTGACAAGGTTCATGCAAATCAAGCGAAAAATCGAATTTCTTGTAAGGATGAATCGGTGATGCAACAGGAAGAAGATAAGGATTGCAAAGAGGAGGATAAGGCTTTTGAAATGAGCGAAGATTTTGACAGTAAAATACATGGTGCTCATAAAAACCAGAATGAGGATAGTCAAGATGAATATCATTCCGATGCAGAAAGTGATTACAGAATTATTAAAGGTTATGATGATAGAATGAAAGGTATCACATAAATTTGATATATCCTTATTGTAAATAATATTTTAATTATTTGCATACCTTATTCGTTATTGTGTTCAGTTTTGTTAAATGATAAATGCAATTTTAGGGGGGTTGTTTGGTGACTGGATTAGACCAGCCCTGAAACGTTTTCAATACAAAAGGACGTTGTGTTGGAACAAGATAGCGTCTCAGGGACGTTTATTCCTTTTGCTGTAACAGACCTCGTTTCTTTGTTAATTTTAAAAGAAAATCAATATTTAAAAATTTTCATACTAGCTAAAAATTTGTTTAATATTTATTTGGGGAAATGCTGTGTTTCATAAGAGGAAAGCTACCAACCATATTGAAATGCAATTATTATTTTATGTACACACCTGTTTGTAAGTCCAGTATAATTTGGATTAATTCACACTAGTAGTCATGGAAGTTGAATATAATTTATCGTCTGACAATTGTATATCCCGGTATCCTAGGTTTCTATTTTAATTGAATGGGGTAGGGACTCAATGTGATTCGTATAAAGAAAATGTATGAAAATCCTTGGTTACGGGTTGAGAGTTGATAAAAAGTCTTAAAAAAGCTCTGTCGTTTCTCATGAGATATAAATGAATTAAATTATATTGCGGGGGTATATCTGGTATCGTAGGGGATAAATTCACGAATTTGGTGTTTACTATATCTGGTACATGTTTTACATGGGATTTTACATGTGTTTGTAACGAAGAGGTGAATATACGAGCGAATCTGGATTGTCACTACAAGGAAATCACATTAGAGGTACTCTGGCATTGTATAAACTGGAAAACGAGGTATCTGGTCAAAACATTGTTTAAATTATTATTATTTCGTGTGAGATTTAAATTCTGAGCTTTTGTAAATTGGCAAACGTGGTTGGTGGTTTTATATTCTCTTATGATAGCGCGGGAGATTTTAAAAGTTCATATTTGAATAAAATGATCTAAGTTATACTGGATAATTGATAATACTTGTTTGAATATCCCAAATATACTCACCCTGAGTAAGAGTTCTCATACTTTTTATATATTTCCTGTATAGACTTGTTAATCAATTATACATATTATTAATGATTGCACTGTTTTATTAAAGAAAGTTATTTATTTATTTTCCTTTTACCGTAAAAAGCATATACCCGGGAATTCAACTAATATATACCAATCTGCCCTATATGCGAAAAATAACTTGGATAAATATAGCTGTAGTGGTCATAATTATCCAACGCGGCAAGCCCATGGGTTGCGCACTGAGCAGCATAGAACTTCTTGTATTGAGAGATCACCGTCGTATGCGGGTCTGGTGATATATAATAAGTTACCAACAGAATTGAAGAATAGGCCTAACATAAAACAATTTAAAAACGCCCTAAAAACATGTTTACTGCGTAAATGTTATTATACTGTAAATGAACTTCTGCGAGAATGAAAATGTAATTATCAATAATGAATCTGCTTTGTAGAATTTTTGTGTTGTATTTTGTTGTTTAATTTTGTAAACTTTGACGTTCATATACACTGTACTGTGTCCGACTTGAATAAATATTATTATTATTATTATTATTATTATTATTATTATTAATGAATTATGATTAAGGCAGTATTATCCTTACCAGTAATCGAAGTAGTTTTTCCCGACCTAAAAACAGAATCTTTAAATAAATTCCATTCCACATCGCTTATAGTTTCTACTTCTAGGTTTGTGATATTAACTGTAGGTCCGAAATGAAACTTCAATTGCTTATAATTTGAAAAATGTTGTAAAATGTCGGAGGCATTTTTCTAAAATAAAAAGTAATAAAGCCTCCACTCCGATAAGCCATTGAAAAGTGCCCCTAAAGCTATCGGGCTGAAATTAAAGCAAATGAGTACTACTGTCACACATGCTGTAAATACCAAAAATTGGTTCAATCAATGCCACCCCATTCGGGATAAAAGTGGTAAAATTCAATATTTCTTTCTTATGAATTACTTAAGCTATTACGTTCAAAAAAATTATATAAGTAAACACTGATTATGAGCATTCTATAATAAATTAAGGAATAATTCCGTTCACTCAGTTCAAAGTTATCATTATTTTCCCCTTTTGAGGGGTGTTTTTTTTTATTTTGGTTTAAGACGCCTACTTGGATTTTTGTTATAGTAGACTGTATACATTTAGATTTACTATATATTTTTTTCAGTTTTTTCTGTGTGGTAGAACATGTAAATAGAAAATAAAATCCCTTTGAATGATTTTAGCAGTAGCAATTTGTTATTGGTTATTTTAGAGTTAAAATAACTATTCATTGATTAATTTCAGGATTATTTTAGAAATGTTCAGCCTTAGTAGTTATAAGTACACCAAAATATACAAAAGCATATTGTAATAACAATAAAATAATATTTGATTTCGTACGCGCAGTTCAAATTATTATTATTTATTATTTTTGAAAAGTGATTTTTTAAGTTAGGTTTTTTTTACTGATATATTACATATGTACAATTTGTCATTATATCTCAGTGGTTTGTTATACTGCTAGGGCTGAAATGTACAACATATAAATAATCCTGCAACCGATCGATGTTTTCCTTTTTTATTTTAATTTTTCATTTGTATGTTCTACACACAGAAAAAACTTAAAGCAATATATAACTAAACCCATATACATCATTACTATATAAACAAAATTAGTTTGACAAATTAAACTCAATTAAAAAATACCACCCCTCAAAAGGGATTCAACTGCGTGTCCGGAAATAAACATTATTTTGTTGTCATAATTTTTTTTTTATATTTCGATGCTTTTATAACTACTACCGCTGAAACATACACAAAAAATATTCCAGAAATTGATGGATGCACAATTATTTTAACCCTAAAATAAACAATAACAAATGGCTCCTACTAAAATCATTCAGAGATTTTTTTTCTTGACATGTTCTACCACGCAGAAAAAACTCAAAGAAATATATAATAAACAACCCAAATACATACATTACTATATGAGAAAAATTAGTTTGACAAATTAAACTCAATTCAAAAAATACCACCCCTCAAAAGGGACTCAACTGCGTGTCCGGATATAAACATTATTTTGTTGTCATAATTTTCTTTTTTATATTTCGATGTTTTTATAACTACTACCACTGAAACATACACAAAAAAATAATCCTGAAATTGATGGATAAACAATTATTTTAACCATAAAATAAATAATAACAAATTGCTCCTACTAAAAAATAATCAGGGATTTTATTTTTTCTTGACGTTCTATCACAGAAAAAACTGAAAAAAATATATAGTAAACTTAAATGTATACAGTCTAATATAACAAAAAAAACCAAGTTGGCATCTTAAACCAAACTCAAAAAAACCACCCCTACAAAGGGGAAAATAATGATAACTTTGAACTGGGTGAACGGAATCAGTCTTTGATTTTTTTTATAGAATGCCCATAATCAGTGTTTACTTACGTAAATTTTTTTAACGTGATGACTGAAGTAATCTGAGAAAAAAAATATTGGAATTTTTCCAACCCTTTACTAATATCTCGAATGGGGTTGGCATAGATTGGGCTAATTTTTGGATTTCAGTATGTGTGACCGTAGTACTTCATTTGCTTTAATTTCAGCCCGATATCTTCAAGGGCACTTTTCAATGGCTTATCGGAGTAGAGCCTTTACAGCGTAAATTACATACCCCATTTAAGTAATCCATATTTAAGATATTAGTTTTCAAAATATTAAACGTTTTCTTTCCTCTAATCGGTAAGGTATTACCTTTAAAAAATATATTATTCAATTGTATTTTATTAATAATATTGGAATAGAGATCAGTTGATTCTAATGAGTCAAACTTGTTCTTGCCATACAGTCTTTGATTCACATTTGAAATAGCGCATCTGGAATTTTAATATAAGTAAATACACCGTATTAGAGATGCAAGTACGGCCACTTGATCACGAACAAAACCCCGGAGAGCAAGATAGGAAATGAATAACAGCAATTATAAACAAATCCATTTCTACTAGCGTAAATGCATTGTCTACAATTTGTCATTAAGTGGCCATACTTGAATCTCGCATACGGTATATGTAATAATTATTATATACTTTCGAACAAATTTCCTTTCGGCAGCCATAGATTCTCCACTTTAAAAGCTTCCATCGTAACTTTACCCGTTAATGTTTGGGCGGTTGCATATGATAACCACCTTTCTGGAATCCATTCAATCGAGTTTAGTTTGTTAACGGAAATAGTCTTGGCATTAGAAATCTGAACATCAAGTCGTCCATGCAGATTGATTCTACCATCGAAGATCTTAAAAGCGCAAAACACTAAGTGATTAATTCTTTTTAAAAAGGAAATTAAATAACTCACTCCGGTGTTTCTTTGGAAAAGACTTGCTGCAGTTACATTGATTTCGTTTAAGATGCCAAGCGATTTATTATAATTTTCTAACATCTAAAAATTAATTTACGTTAAACTATACTGAAATAATAGAACGAGGAACGTACAAAGTCAACATTATTCAGCCACTTTTCAGGTCTATTTGTTCTTCTCAAGGCTGGAGAAGTTTCGAATAGTTGCGTCTTCGTTGAATAAATTTCACTAACATGATTCAATTTGCGCTGATCATCATTCACTTTAGTTTGCAAATCTGATATGCACAATGTCAATCGATCCTTTTCATATACTTTATTATCTAACAAAAAACAAGTTAAGTGATTATATGACTTTTTTTACATAGAATATGCATAGTAAAAAATAAAAGATTTCAGTGACATTCCAGATATTTTTCACGCCTGGAATATTACTGTAATTTTGCAGGTAGGTAAGGAAATTCACATTCAGTTGTAAATTTACAATTTTATGATTGCAAAATATATCTTGTATATTAAAAGAACATTGAGAAGTTATTTATTAGATAATGCCTTCAATACATTGCAAGATTTTGAGACTAATATGAACCGATTTGATTTCATGTTTGTTGATGAGTTATGTTTTACCAAATGTTGCTTGTCTTATACTATTTTAATACCGTATTTCGACAGCTTATTATATATGCTGTACTTCAGATATTTGTTGAAGTTTTTGTAATTATTATTACGATAAATATGCATATGTGAAGCTTTTTTCCAAAACGCAATTTCTGACAAAAACTGTTTTTCCAGAAAATTGCAATTAAACTCGGCTCAGTAAAAACATTTTAGAGTAAAAGGAAAATTAAGATCTCTAAAACAAATATTCGCGTAGCAATTTGAAAAGTTATATTTGTAACAAAAAAACAGAGAAAATACAAAAATAAATTGCATTTTGAAAATAAAACTGACCTCCAGTGACCAACTATATTTATTTCATATTTTATAAATATTTAAAAAATATTAAATCTTTCTTGAATATTAGTTATATTAATATAATATGCATAAAACATATTATAGAAAATATATTAGGAAAACATTTAAAAAATATATATGTTATGTAGCATTAATAATATTTTATTGCAAATGTTTTCTCAATATATTTTTCATAACTCTGCAAGAATATTTTGCTTTGTATTTCTGTAAATATTTATCTCATATAAAAAAAAAGATTGAATTTTTGCTTTTGTACATTTGGTGCGTAGGACGAATAATATAAAATGGGTAAAATATGCATACATATTAAGTGGGTACGTACCTATTTAAAATGATAGTTTAAAGATTAAATTAGATAATATATATCTAATATGATTTAATTAGTATCTAAGTTGAGCGCTGTAACTTTCTATTATATATCTGCGTTTGTATTATATTATTTGTAATATTTGTAAGTTGCGAACGTCAACACAACACCTCTATTCATTACGGTGCCGATGTTATATGATTTAGTATTGTTTATGCGTTTATGGATTAGGTACATAGAATGCATACGCGCACGTGCGCATCATCAACGTTTTCATTCGTTTGTCCGTTACATGTTATATATAGTTTATAATAGTATACGATTAGGGCAGATTAGGGTTAACTGTGTAATTAATTGTTGCGGGGTGTGTTTTAGTTTTTGTGGTAACTACGAGGTAAGCAAAACTTTGAACATGTCATGGCATTTATAAGATAATTGGAATGCTCAATATCGCTATGTACAGAAATCGTTTAATAATGTAATTGTAGGAATTTTATGCATCATATATGTACTGCATCTACCAGATAAATTGCTAGTTGATTTGCTTAAGAGATTCATCTCGGTAGATAAGCGTCATAACCTCAAATAGAGGTTAGAATACGTTGTGTTGTTTTATTGTTTGTACGTAGAATGTTTTCAAATATTATGAAATAAAGTAAAAATAAGTATCGTAAGTATTAGAATGTAGCTACCACTCCAATTATTGTAAATGCTCCAAATGTATTAGTAGGTGTTGATGTTTTATTCATGGTATGATCTAATACAATTGGCATTGTTTTAGAGGCCACAAGGAACGCCATGAGAGCGCCACTACCGAAGATATGAAAAAGCCATAGGGCTGTACCTGGCACCAGCCAAGGCTAGACTTAAAAATTAGTATTTTTCATTTTTATTGGCTTATTCAAATAAAATGATAATAAATACGTCTGTTTTTTTATTTAGAACACTTCAATTAAAAAATAGTGATTAATTTGATAAACCTTCAGTATGCCTTAAAAGATGCCAGAATTATTGATTATTAACTTGTACAGTGAGTGTGAAAAAACAAGTTCTTGCCTTTTAGACAACTCTATGTATGTTTCAACTTTTCGTTATCGACGTTATACATTCTAAATAACCAAGAACAATTTTAGTTCATTTTGACAAATTAAATAGATTGCATAAAAAATCTCAATTTTCATATAAATAATATTTTAGAAAAAAATATTGCGCTTACATTAATTTTAAAATATGGAATAAATATTTTAATTGAATATTTTATCTATATTTAGAACAAAATATTTATAAAATATATTTTTAAAAATATTTATGTAATATTTCTGGCTGTTAGGGTAATTTATATAAAAGCAATTACTCGCATTGTGTAAAAATACACGTAGGAATAATGTAATAAATACATATTTACAAAATTAAATGTGATAAACTCCAACTCCTGTACATTTCTCTCTAGTTGAGTTTGAACAATGAAATGTAAAATTACTTTTGGTTTGGGAGATTACATAACAAAGATTCAATGTTTCACATGTCGAACTGTAAATTTACATTCGTATTTGACTCGTGTAATTAAGGAAATTTGCAACGATACCCAGGATAGAATTACTTGTTACTTGTTACAATGTTTTTTAACATTATTAACTATCACTTACCAGTTTCAGTCGAATACAGAGCAAACTGTATAGAATTTAGTTCCATTGACTCGTTCATTGTTTTTCCAACGAAATACAAGAAATGTTTATCGCTGTATTCAATTGTTTCCATGTCGTATATTTTTTCAAAAGGTCGTTCAAATGTGTAGTTGTGCAATAAACGAAAATCGTTAGTAGGACTGTATGATATAACTTCTGCCTAAATTATTTTTGTTAAATTGACGTGATTTAATAAAAATTATAATCGAAAATTTACCTTTGTCATCGTAAATAATATAGGAATGTTATTCACATACGAAATTCGAATTTTTTCTATTCCTTCTGACATGGGAAAATCAGCCAAGTAAACCATTTCCATTTCTAGGAAGTGTAACATTTTATTTCATTAGAAAGATTTTAATGAAAAAGGCTTACCATTCCATTCGTACAATGTGGCGCGTAATTTATTAAATATTATAAGAAATGTATGATTATTAAATGTATATTTCTTCATGCAATACGGATTTATTATGCGTAATTCTTGAATTTTCGTCAATTGATTATCTCTAAATTCATATATCAGCGAGTTTTCCTGTAGTATAAAAAGTTATTAGAAGAAAAAAGATACATTAAGATACTCACTTTCCAAGCAGTAGAATTTTGCAGAAGCACAATGATCTCTGACTTATTTATTGCAAATGTAAACATAGAAACCGCACCCATCATTGATATTTCTTTCATTTTATCGAAATAGGTTTGAAGCCATTCGTAAATACTGGAATAGGAATTTAATTTTGACAATTTTGATTTTGTATTTAACTTAAAAATTTAAAAAAAATGAGAAAATGACATACATAGTTGTTGATGAGTGTACACTGCTGGTAGTAATCAAGTAAAGTTTATTATCATTCACGAAGAATTTAGAATCTTTAATCAAATCGGGATTTTCGATGGAGTGTACAAAAATAATGTTGTCAATATTTCTTGCTCTGTATACGTTAGAGACCCCGTTTTCTAAACAAACTAATATAAACTGGGAATTATCGAAACGAACAGTCTGCAATGCAAATTTGTCAGATAATGAAAGAAAACGTACCGTGAAAAGTCGCTCACCCTCATAAATTTGACGTGTTCCGAATTAAAATTTAGGAAATCCGTGCTGCGCGTGGAAAAATTAATCTCTGCTGGTACAATTTCGTACAAAGAGCCGTCGAAGGCGTAGCTTTTATTGAATAAATCCACCAGTTCCAAGGATGTTAGATTATTTAATCTATTCCTTCTGTGTGATAGGAATTCAAAAGTTTTATAAGAATCTGGAAATTATTAGGGCTGTAAAAGGAAATATTTTTTTCATTAATGGGAATCAAACTTACCTCTTTCTGTTCTAACAATGCTCGTTAGTTCATTATTTACATACAGCTCTTTATTGTTTAAATACTTCTGTAGATCATCGTATAAAATGTCCGTGTAAGAATGCACTGATAGTAACAGCATATACTGAAATAAACGATTGGCAAATAACAATAATTAATACATGAATAATACATATATTACTCACCAATATCAAATATAACACGTAATTCAACATATTTTAAGATAATTCCTTATTTTGCTTTTAGGTTAAAAATTATATGTGGTGCTGTTCGGAGGTACGTGCCCAAAAAGGCCAGGTTTTTTCGTTAAATTTGACAAAAAGATAAAAACTTTTCCCAGGTGTTTTATTGTATATCCTTTTATTTTCCAACGTTGAGCGCCTTACTCTTTTTATACTAATAATAATAATAATAATAATAATAATAATAAATCAATCTTTATGCTATTATAAAATATAATTATCAAATATGATCACTAATAAAAGCGACATTAAGATATTAAATTTTCAATGCAGAATTGATTTTTAATAAATGAAGACAATGTTAGTTTATAGGCACGTGCCGAATGTATATTAGACGGTTCTAAATGATCGTAAAATATGTTATATACCATTAATAAAAACCGTTTCATATCTCGGTTTCCTATTAAAAGCTGAATTATCATTTTTATATCGTTTGTGTGTGTAAAGGTAAAGTCCCTCGCCAGATCTGTTAGGATTGATACAATGTTGATAGCCGTATAATTAAAATCAAAATTAGTTATTTTTGCAATGATTACAAAGAGAATTTAACAATAAATATTATTGATCCTACCTTTTAATTGATATTTTTATTGGAAAATTGAATAAAAGCTTTACTCAGCTGTTCTAATCATTTTTGTTATGTGTACTACATGTTTCGGCCTAGGCCACCATCTGGCGTAACTATCTGGTCTGAATAAAACAAATAAATGACGTCAATAGTTAAAATTTAATTAAATTAGTATATCTTAAACATAAAGATTTTAAATTTTTATTTTAGATATTCAAATTCATTAAAAATGCTTGCAATACCATTTTAATGTGTCCCTTACTTTAAATTATTATTATTATTGACGTAATTTATTTGTTTTATTCAAACCCGACAGTTAGGTCTGATGATAACCTAGGCCGATATGTCCTACATAATAAAAATGATTGATTAGAACAGCTGATTAGAGCTTTTATTATGTATAATTCCTTTTGTTATACAATACATGTAATTTGCGCCCAGAATTAAGGTTTATAGGTGAAAATAAGGAAATTTAAAGATTATTTTCAAAATTTTGCAAATCCCTAAGAAAATTGAGTCTTATTACAATTAAACTATTAATAGCCTGTGCAGTCAGAAACTATCCACAATTGAATGACCAACTGTATGTTTCTCATTGCTACAATTTGATATTTCAACCTTTATTTACTTACCTTTACCTTAAATTTACAATTGAGTGTTCGTACTACAGTAAAATTTCAGAAACGGTTACCGATTAGTTTGAAAGATTCAGGAAATTCCCCTGGATTTTAAATTCGGACATACGCATATAAGTGAAAGAAAGGAATTTCTGTAAACCAAAATCGCTAACATCTATACACTGTAAAAAAATTACAGCAATTTTGCCATGGTAAATCAGGAATATTACATGTAATAACGTTGTGAATTCACCACAATAAATCATGTAAATTTTGTTTTACATGTTTTTTCTAGGATATTTAACATGGAAAAAGAAATTTCGATAAAATTTATAGCTTTTTCGTGTAAGTTTAAGATGTAACAAAAATTCAAAAGTTAAATACAGGAAAAAAACATGTACAATTTTGTATTTACTCTCAAAATTTACTTAAAAGTGTAAAATTGACATTTTTTGGCGTATTTAGTGCACTTTAAAAGTAATTTCACTAGTGAACTATTAATTTTGCTGTAAAAATATGAGGATCCTTTATATTTATTTGTTTTTACTTGAATTTTCGGGTAAAACTATAGATATCATGGAAAATACGAAATTCATACGCCACAATGTGATTGGTTATTGGATTATTTATCTGTGCGCGTAGGTAATTCTATTCGTTTGTTGAACTTATTATTGGCTCAATGATATCATGTACGTCACAAATAATCGTAGGTTTCGCATAAGAGTGTTCATTCTTGATCCCTGGTTGAGCGATTCAGTATGACCTATTAGGTGCTATAAAAGAATTAGGTAAGTTGCTTGCTCTCTTTATAAAAATACATATGAAAATTACTTCAGTGTTCGGTAAATATAGAGTTCATATAAATATTACATACGAATTTTACAGTACAATCTTTGAAAAACACATCAGCATGTGAAATTTACTAGATGGTGGAAATTTTACCTTATGAAGCAAATTTACCTGTAAAATTGTGGGCAACTTTGTTACCAACGATTTTACATGTAATTTTACTGCAACTTTTTTTACAGTGTATAGCTGTGCAAGTTAACCTATTCTTTTAAAGTAAATATCGATAGGTATTTAGATGTTCCGTCGCTCTTAAATTAATAATAATTAAATGATTGTATTCAGTTTTTGTACATCTAGCATTAATTTGTGTTTCCCCTTCATGACGCAGAAGTAGTGACTATTTGATATTTTAATATTCAACAAAACCACAAATAAAAAGTTTGCTGGGTGTTATTTTGCCCAAGTATTTTATATTTGGTAATTACACCTACAAGCGCAAGACTGAAAAAGTGTTCATGGTAGAAATACCACGCATTTTTTTCTGTCCAATCGCCTAATTTAGGGGTTTGCCCAATTTTTAAATTTTTAGGAATATCTTCGAAATTATAACAGATATTAAAAAATCTTTTTTAACATAATTTGCAGCAGATTACATGGTCCAAAAGGTGATGTAATCTGTCTTCGTAAGTAGCTAATAATGAGGGAGGGAATACTCCATACCCCACAATTTTTTAAATAATTTCTTGTCTCTCAAAAAAAGGCACTTTTACGTGGAAAATGATAGTGTATAACAAATTCAGAGAAAAAAAGAGTGTATCAAGATTTATATTTTGATTTATTAATTTATTTAAAGGGCGGTGTATATAATTTATCCCTGTGGCTTTTCGCACTTACGATCAATTACGTCAGACTGCGCTTTTATAGAGTAATCAATTAAACAATAACATTTCTAAGAAATGCATATATAATCTTATCCATATCAAGATTTATTAGATCTGTAATTAAACAAGAACCTTCTAAAAGTCACGTAGACGTATGGATGTATATACAATCGTTAAAAATAATGTATTATATCTCATACTGTGTACAATTGTAGTTTAGAACAATTCTTGATAAATGGTTCATTTTGCTTGTTGCCAACTGTAAAATTTTTAGCAAAAGATTTTTTTTTTGGAGTTTTTCGGCTCAATTTATTTCAAATTACTACAATTATATCTCTTTAGATGTTTCAACTCATTTTTTTTTTTTGGTTTCCTTCACTAATTTTTTGTGAATGATCTAAATAAATACGTAAAACATTTTAATTAAATTAGTTTAAACGCCTAAAGAGATATAATTGTAATAATTTGAAATAAATTGAACCGAAAATCTCCAACAAAAAATATCTTTTACTATAATAAAAGTAAATTCCTTACGAATTCACAATCCCATGAATATAATACAAGAAATCCACATTTTGTTCGCTGTGACCTGGCTATGTCAAGTAAATTTCATAAATTACACATAATTAATGGTATGAAAAGACTAGATGTGTTTTTTTCTTAAATAGCATTAATCAATATTAGAATTTCCTTTCATTATGACCGAGTACGTGCTCAACATACTCGTGTGTGTTTTTGTGTTTGTTTTTTTTTATTTATTTTCTTAATGTTGTTTAAATGAACTTTACATGCTTTAATATTTATTTTTATGCTATATTTAAATTTTTGCTACAATGCCAAAGCTAATATTATGAACATGTTACTTCCGACCACGCGTATACAAGGGGAGAGGGGGGGAGGGTATTGGGGGTAATTACCTACCCCCATGAGCCAGCGAAACCTACTTGTAAATCAAGATTTTGCATTTAAAGACAAACACTCATCCTTATTTTTTCCTTTTTTGTGTAATTACCCCTCCCATGATGACACTGTTCAAATTGTATCGAAAAAGAGCCGACCTTTTTTTTTTTTTTAGTTAAAATAAAAATATCACCTCCATTGTCCCCCTTAAAACTCAAGTTGTAAACGCGCCTTCTTCCGACAGAATACACGCACAATTATATTAAATATGTATTTTAAAAAATAAGTTATAAAATCGACTGCATAAACTGCTATTAATTTTTTAATACTATATTTTTGACGACTGCATAAACTGCTATTAATTTTTTAATACTATTTTCTTGAGAAAACAATAAATATTTATTTTTTTTAATATTCGATTTTTTTACATAAATTTTCTTAAAAAGATGTATGTGTACATGAGTTTCGTAGTAATTTTGATAAATTGATTGTAAAATTCTAAGATATGATATTTTTTGTTGTTGTGGGAGTTATCTGACGTGGAGTCTCCGGAAATACTGCAAGTTGAATATCATCACATAAGACGGAATGTAAATTTGCCACGACTACTTAGTATACAATTGAAAAACAATATCAGGGAAAATGGGAGCCAGCAACACTTGGAGATCATCGATTAGATATTCCAGAATCAATAAAGTTTTTTTCTTCGTGTTTAAAAACTGCTGTGGTTTATACAACCCATTTTTCGCTGAGTGTATTTTAAGTTGCATATTACGGTTGTTATGATTTGTTTGTTTGACCAGCTGATTTTCAATTTACCGAGCATTTTCACAATTTTGTTTTGTTTTGTATAATTTTAGTTTAAGAGTTTATTGTATGATTTTAATTATGTAGTGTAAAGGTTTTTTTTTTTTTTTGTTTGGTTATTGTTCGCTTGTGCTGATTTAATGCGTATTCTATTAAATATTGTCGTTGTAATATTCTACGTCTGCGTTGTACGAATTTTGAAAGAGGGATTTTTGTAAGAAAAACAATTGCAGGATTTTGTTAAGGAGTTCCTTGTTCGACTATTAACGTGAGTAGACGTATTTTTTAAATCTTTGCTGCCATTTTGTAATCCATTTTGATATTGAAAATTTAATTTTCTTTTATATAATCAATCAAGAAATTTTTATTGTAATGATTGTTAATATATTAAGGTGTTCACTTTGTAGATATAGGATCAATTATTATTTTTTTTGTTTAGGAAGATTTATTTTAGTTTTTTTCTCGTTTATATTTAAAGAGTTATTTTTTCACCTCGTTTGGGTGAGTAGAAGCAATTTTCTTTCATTTAGATTGTCCATTTCTGGGGCCCTATTCTCGAACTCGAGAGAAGTGAGTTGTTCGTGTAGGAGAAGGAGCGATCACATCCTACGGTCACTTCTCTCGGTGGCGCTAACCCGTATTCTTGACACTAAGCGATAACGCAATCCTATACTGTTACCACATGATCCGCGTTATCGGTGTTGCCATATATTTTGTAGTGGTGTTTCTAAAAACATTTGCTGAATATGAAATTTCCCGCTCCTATAAAACGATTGCACATTTGCTAAAATCCGTATTTAAATCTGTGTGAGTTGTTAATATAAGGCAAAGGAAATCAAACAAGGTCTAGATCCTCACAGAATTCTTTAATAACACACGATGACCGATTGTACATTTATTTGTCAAATTTACGGTAGTGAATATATTACGTGATATTACATATCAATCTAATTATTAAACAAAATCGGGCAAAATGTCCAAACTACGAAGTGGTGCAGTAAAGAATATTCAAAAGGAAGCCCTATTAGTTGAGTTTATGCAACAAAACTCAGATTTGTAAAGTGGGTGATTCACAAAAGATATTACATTTAAGAAAACCCAACATTTGCGAGATTTTTTTTTTATTATTGCAATTTTATTCCATGCCAGAAGGGGCTATAATAAAAGACTGGTGCCATGGGCGTAAAGTAATATAAAATATAATATTTGTATTATTTATAATTTAAAAAACGTGAAGACAAAAGCTGCTCAGCTAAAAAAGCATCCAGTTGAAACAGGCAGAGCTAAATCTTCAAACATTATACTAAATGCAATTGATGACAGGATCGTAGATATGATTTGGCTAACACCAGCAGTACTACGCTTTCCAATTCCTTCTTGATAAGTACGGTGGCCATAAAAATGTAAAGCGACAAGTACCGAATAAAATATATATTAAAAACTTACATCATTAAATTGCATAAGTGATAACATACCTTAGTTTCTATTGACAAAGCAGATGCCTCCGATGGTGGATTCATAAATGAACAGATCAGTTCTATTAGTACTCAAGTCAGTTGTTTTGTTAAACGAACATTTTTGACAAATTGTGCGTCTGGCATATCGAATGCATTTTGTCTAACAACCGTTCTCACTCTTGGAATCTCTAGAGCTTGTTCCTTAATTTCCAACAAATCCAGATTGACTTGATTAATTATCAACACTTCGTCCACGTCCATTTTTGAGGAGTGATGATAAAACGAACGGTTATTAATATAAATTTTCTTATATTCATTGAAATATACGCCGTACCCACAATAACCTAACCATATGCAAAGCAAAGATGGAATAATAATAACACAGAAGCAACGTTAGCTTCTAACCGCCCACTTCGCGTGTATTCATTTCTCTTGAAATCTTCGCCTTTCGCCTACTCCGGACCAAGCGAAGTACGTTCTCTCAACTTTCAGTAGATGTGAACACGCGTAAATTTCAAGAATACGGCTTTTCTAAAGTTGAGAGAACTACGTCACAACCACGCGCCTTTTTCTCACGAACAAGTCGTGCGAGTTGTGTTCTCACGACTCAGAGATAGGCGCCCTGTAGTTTCTAGCGTTTGTCTGCGAATTAGATTATTTTAATTTGCGACAATCACGGCATAGAAGTTCAAAGATATGAATAATCCTCCTGAACAAATAAAACCTTTTTTTTTGCTTGCATAGAAATAGCATTGTCCTACTTAATATTAGAGTCTAGTGCAGTTTTTATTTAGGCCAGAACCTTCAGTTCAAAGTTTTTTTTATATCACCAATTGTAAATTTAGCCCGTTGTGTAAAAATAATTGATTGTTTAATTAAGCGTCATGGGGTTAAAATTCTGTTCTTTCCATTTTATTTTCAAACCTTTTCAATTTTTCGTGTATTTAAGAAGTCTGATTTATTTACTCACATTTAATTTTCGTGGTTCAGAGTAAATGTTTTAATTTCGCGAAGGGTAACTCTGGAATTAATAGTCTTTGTTTTATTAAAAATCTTTTCCGTTGAGCTAGCTAATTTTATTTTCTTTTTCATTTTAAATTCATTTTGCATTTTTTATTTAATTCAATTTATACACAGCGGTACGTCTTTGTAAAATCACAAATTAATCTCTTAATTGTCTTTATTATGCTGATTTCGAATCGCGCAATTTTATTCGCGAGGAAAAAGAAACTAGTGATTTTTTTTTTGTTGGCTACAGTGTTATCCTCAATAGATACAGAGAGAGCGCGCTAAATCCCCCGCAAAATCGTATCAGAAACTCGATATGCAAACATTTTAATATCGATAAAAGCCGGATTTGGAAATTCTAATGCACCAACGTCACATAGTAATACTGATTTGATCTTTTTCACCGTGTCCGAATAATGGTATGTGGACTACGAGGGTCAGTTGATGTGTTACCCGTCTGCTCCGAAAACCGAGTACGCCGGCACGTCCTCCTTTATTCCCGTCGCCGCATTTACATGTATTTGCATTCGGTAGCCGGTGGTCATTTATTAACGAAAATCGCTTGTGTCAGTAACGGATTAACGCTGTCATTCAAATTTCACCGGATAGATTCGGTTGTTGTTGTTCCTCGCAGATATGAGGATAAATCTATGTGCGCGTATTTGGGCGAGATACATAATTTCAGACGTTTTAGCGACGGCGAAAAGGGAATTGCCCTAAATATGCGGACACCGTTGTAGTAGTAAACCTGTACACATTTCATCGTTAAATGCCTGTAATGGCTACTGCCGTAGTTAACTCAGCAATTAAACTTTGCAAATGTGATGTCCACTAAGATAACAGGATCCGCCAATCCAATTTGAACATTTCAGTTTATGATCGAGTATAATTTATACTTATTACTGAATTTGTAGCTCTATTGTCTTAGTGATCCCCTGATGTAAAATAGTAAGTGATATTTAAAGCTGTACAGTTGGGCCAATTCATTTTTGCAGCAAAGTATGGTAAGAGCTTTATGTGCACTGGCCGACTTATTTAATGTCGTCGTCTACAGTGCAGTGACTATCAAAACTACTCACCATTTGCACAGATGCGCGTTCGGCTGGCATCGACCGTTCCAGGTAAATGATTTATTGGGGTATACAGTTGTAAAGCGCTTCGCAGTTATGCAAATCAGGTAGATCTAAAATTATTTAATATAATAATAATAATATATATAATAATAATAATATAATAATATAATAATAATAATAATAATAATAATAATATAGATTTATTTCCATAATGCCATAGATTAGCGTAGAACATGTCATAAAATTACAAATAAAAACAATACAAAAGCAACCTATGGTAGGTGCCAGTCATATAACATATACGTACATATAAATATAACAAAAAACAGTTAAATAAATAATAAATGGGAAAAATTATAGTTCTAGAGGCTTTTTGAAAAAGTCTGTTACAGTATAAAAACATTCTTTTAACAGGTAGTTCTTAAGATTTGCTTTAAATTGATGAACCGGCTGTTCCCTTAATTTTAATGGTAGATGATTAAAAACCCTAATACAATTCCACACCGCTTGTCTTTGTATTTTAGTTAATGAGTTGTGGGGAGGTAAAACCGCGTGTTGACTTTACCTCTAGTATTTTGAGCATGAGCAGGTTCATATTTTTTAAAAAAGCTATTATAATTTTTTTTAACAAATACAGCTGACTCCAAAATGTACAAAGATGGAAGGGTAAGTAATTTATAGTTTTTAAATATTAACTTACAGGAGTCTCTATTTTGTAGTTGAAACACTGCCCTTACGCAAGCCTTCTGGAGTATAAATACTCTATGAACGTTCACAGCACCACCCCAAAAAAACAACACCATATTGCAGCCGAGACTGTACACAAGCGTGATAGACCCCTAAGGCTGTTTCAACATTCACACTCCGAGATACCACCCTCAAACTGTAACACAAACGACCGACCGTCTTTGATAAATCCTCAATGTGAGAAGCCCACGACAGATTACTGTCGATAACGATTCCCAAGAAACGAGCGTGATCGACACAGGTAAGTAGCTCACCGTTGTGTTTAATAGTAAGGTCTGTAGCGTGCATGTTGAGGGTAGAATATGTGTTTTATTGGTGTTTAATGTTAAGTTATTTTGTTGAAACCATTTATCCATAATACTGAGATTGTTTTCTAGGTCATTTTTTAGAGCGTCGTATGTTTTCTGCCGCACAATACATGAGGTATCATCCGCGTACAACACAGCAAGGCCACTGACAATTCCAGGCAAGTCATTAACGTACAGCAAGAAGAGCAGTGGGCCAGGACAGAACCTTGCGGTACTCCATGTGAAGTTGTTCGCCAAGGTGATGTAATTTGTGTTCCTGTTACATCACAGGCCGCCACACACTGCCTCCTGTCCACCAAGTATGAGCCCAGCAAATCACGGACCACACCTCTAAAACCCATCACTTCGAGCTTCTGCAGGAGGACATCGTGATGAACGTTGTCGAATGCTTTAGAGAGGTCCATAAGAGCGCAAACAGTGAATTCCCTATTACTGAGACCAGATGTTATATGTTCTATCAGCTGGAAGGTGGCACGCGCTGTAGATCTTCCCCTCATGAAACCGTTCTGATTGATATGGATAATGCTGTGTCGCGATAAAAATTTGATCATCCTGTTGTATATCAGTACCTCAATGATCTTGGATATGGTAGATATAAGTGCTATTGGCCTATAATTATTAAAATCGGTCCGATCACCATGCTTGTAAAGAGGCTTTATAATCGTTGATTTCAGCCCTACTGGAAGCACACCCTGCTGGAAACAGATATTTACAATGTGAGTCAATGGGATTGCAAGTTCGTCTGAGCAAAATTTTAAAAGAGAGATTGATATCCCATCCGATCCAGTCGCTTTGGTATTATTCAATCCGTGTATAACGCTCACAACCTCATTAGGATCGGTAAAGTGCAGCACCATAGTATCAGGTACGTATTTTATATTATTGAGTGTTGGACTGGTTCCCGTTCTTGACTTTGATGAGGAATCAAATAAAATAATCATTAATAGCAGTCAATATTTGTACATTGTCACTCTCATTTTTTTTAAAATCATTCATATTAAAAGGTTGTTTTTTAGTACGGTCCTGCAACTGATTTACTACCTCCCATGTGGCTTTGTTTTTGTTTCTCGAATTGCTTATGTACTCTGAATATGACTGTTTCTTAGATTCATTAATTTCTTTTCTCAAATGGTGACAGTAAGTGTTATAAACATTCTTTTCTAATCTACCCTTCAGCGTATCTTCATATAATTGCCTTTTTAAGGCACATTTCTTTTTTATTGTATCTGTGATCTATTTTTTCCTGGGTATATTTGTTGTTACAACTTTTCTGCGAACAAACTTATCAATTGTACTTTCTAGTATTTCGGCGAATGCCTCATAACAGTCGTCAGCCTCAGCGATGCTCACAACCGGAGCCCAGTCGAATTCTCGAAATACTTCCTTTATCAACACCAAACTATGCTGCGTTAGCTGCCTCAGCTCTAATTTAGCAACTTCTTCCGTAGATTGATCCTCTGACGCGAACCAGATGATTTCGGCATAGTGGTCCGACAGCGCGGAGGCAATCACGTCGCCACCATAGAATCCATGTTAACAAATATATTATCAATAAGAGATTGAGGAACTCTTAGTTACCCTAGTTTGGCGACCCAACTGATGGCCACAAGTTGTAAGTTCTTAGTTTGTCTAGGAAGAGCTTATGAGGTTGTGTCATTCTTGCTTAAATTTATATTAAAATCACCACTCAGTAATATATTGAAATTTATTTGATATGATTTTTAACTTTGGAATTTTTACAGCGCTGCACTCAATCACCAACTCCTTACTTTTTTCTCTGATGGATGAGAGTTCCACAAAATCAGTACCCGACTGAAGAAATATACACGAGCCACCACTCAGGTTATTAATCCTACCAAAACAGGATGCTAACACGTAACCGTCGATAATAACAGGCTCATTTGGCTTTAGCCAGTGTTCCGTCAATGGCATTAATTGTTTTTATCATATTTTCAATAAAAATTTCCAATCATTTGTTTATT
>RXPK01001566.1:0-60715 GCA_004143645.1 Protaetia brevitarsis
CATTATGAGCGACGATAGAAAGAGATGGTTACAATGTTATTTAAATATTTATTACCTACAAGACTATAGTGAAAATTAATTTTTGGATATTATATTCATACAACAATTTATATTTTCTCGATTTCTAACTTTTATTATTATAGTCGCATTTATTGTAAAATATTTGTCTTTATGTGTACATCACTTTATAAATATCTAACTAAGTATACGCAATTTAGTTTGTGTCAAGAACTTAAGCTTCTATTTCAGGAAATACTAATCATCAAAAGTAAGTAAATTATGATATAGTACAACTACATATGTATAAAAGAAAACCTGTGTAACTACTAAGTCATCATCACCTAAAGCATATCTAAGCATTTCTATTTGAACATTTTTCATTTGAACAAACAGAACGACCCTTTTCTTTTTATCAACGTTTAAACATGACACAGGCAGCAGAGAACATCTTGCGAATCGTACATATTTTTATATACTACATGTGTAAGTAAGTACATGTTACAGTTAAAGACGCCTCTCGCATCGCCAAGTACTATGAGCACGGGTTTTTGCGCGCAAATGGGGAAACTGAACACTTTACATAGTCGTAGGTTGCCAGTAATGTTGATAATTTCACGATAGCGCGCTCGAGAAACACGATAACGACTCAATGTTTACGTTTCACATGCTAATATGTCAGCGTCGTCGCTTGACTTTACAAATCGTGCGTGGGGTAGCGCTGATAGCTGAGAGATACACGGTCAACGATGGCAAAAGAACAGGATGGGAGAAAAATGGTTGCTGTACGCAGTACACAAATTTATCATTTTAGAAGAAAGTACCGTAAAATAACGTAATCTATAAGAGGTACCACATATTCATGTACCAGATATGGTATGCTGCAGTGATTTAGTCGTATCTATTTTTAAATAAATTAAATTCTTTGCTTTTTAGTAAAGTAAGTTAAATCCACTAAATGTGCAACAAATGAAAATTTTCTTTATTAGTTGCAGAATTGTAAAATAAATACTGCTGAACGTTGGAGAATGCTTTACAGGTAGACTGGACACACTTAGACTGTCAATTAGCTTACAGAGCAGGCCAAGAAATATGAAAATCATATAAGAGGAAAGTACCCTCATTTCGAAGCATACAGTAAAATGTTATTAAAATTAGCTGTTTATAATGAAAAAAATCACCTAAATATAGTAAAATATATTAAGCCACAGCCACTTAATAATGTCGACGTAGAATAGGGGAACTAAAGTCATTAATGGTGGGGATGACTTTTTAACGATAGAAATTACATTAAATACCTCTGTCAAAGTGATAGGAACACCCCTAAAGCTAGTATAATAGACTTTTCCATCGATTCCAGCGCTGAAAACGGATGTGACGACATATGTACTTCTCATTTTGGGTTTACTATAATATACGAATTGATGGGGATGCAGGTCAATAAATAATAGAGAAACCATACATTTTCCTCTCACATTGTGTTATATTCTTATCGCTAAGTTTCGCTAGTAATGCTAACATTCTCAAGGCGCTTGAAATACAAAATTTTGGTTAGTATTTCTAATAGTACCATGGCAATACCTTAAGTTTTGTTATGTTAGGGTTGAGGTGGCCCATGGACCTGTTTCATCGCGACTTTTCAGATATTCTATTGTGATTCCCTTTTTTCCTAGAAGACTATCTCTAATTTTGTCCTCTTAATTAGGCCACCATTTATTGATAAATTAAAACGATACAAGAAAAACAAACATCCTTAAACCCTATGCTCCACTCAAAGGTACTACATGGGGCTACCTACTCTAATTATCTTATTGTTCCTAACATGTCACTGGCCTCTATTTTAATTAACTAGTACCTAATTACTATTGCGGAACTAGTGACGGTGGTATTGATAATATTGCGCCCGTGGAGCGACTTTATAGATCTCTCAGTATTCACCTACATTGAAAGAAACTAAAAATTAATTAGGCCTATCATCCTTGAGAGCAGCTTCTTTGTGTGGCTGCTAGCTGTGGGGTTCTCCACGCCCATTACTACAAACCTTGTCTTCACCAGGCCGTCGCACTGGCACAACATATGAACTGGTGTTTCTTCCTCTTGTTGGCAGAATCTGCAAGTAGCATCATCTACCAGGCTTACCTTGTACATATGTATTTTTACTCTATAATGACCAGTCAGCAGATCTACTATCATTTTGATAATCTTGTCTTTACTCAGGAGGTCTTTAGTAATTCAAGTCTCTGTTCCTTTAGAAACTCTCTTGCACTTGCACGTCACCATTTTTTGGACTCGTTACGTACCTATTCATTTTTGGACTTTTTAATGTGCGATTTGGTAATGTTAAAAGACGGGCCAGCTCCAACGAATGACCTTGACAAGCCTCGTCTGGCCAGATAGTCCGCCGCCTCATTTCCTCTCATGCCATAAGTAAGATGTTACCTCACTTAAATAAATGTAATAAAAAAGGAGGTAGAGCCATTACAATAAATACTAAATTGAACCCACTTCTTGCCGATGCCTTCTACTTCATTGTTAGTTAAATTAGTTATTAAATTAATAATTGTGCTCCATGAACTAATTGGCGTCATATTTAAATTAATTATCAATGCTATTTAATACCATAAGAAATAGTCTTGAATATACAATCTTGGTATATCACACTAATAGTTAATCCAATACTTATCGCTTTCTGGGTGCGTTTAATATCTTTTCAATTTTAATTTGAAAGGGTTCATTTCTTCAAGAAAAATTTAAAGACTATTCAATAAACTTTTGTGAGAGATTGAGTCAACAGTAAAATAAAAGAGAACATTTGTTTTTTTCTATAAAAAATAAAAACAAGTGTAAATATTTGTAGAAGCAGAGATGTGATTGCACATAGTGGTAAATTAGTTGTCTGTTTTTCCTTCCACAATGATAGTGTCATTGTGGAAGTGAAAAATACACAAAAAAGGAAAAGAGAAGGATGAATGTTTGTCTTTAAATGTAACTTTTTGATTTACAAGTAGGTTTCGCTAGCTTATGGGGGAGGAGGGGGTAACTATCCCCATTACCTCCTCCCCCGTATATGCGCGTGACCCAACTACAAAGTCTAAAGAGTACTGACTAATTACTGGCTTTGAAAAATTAGATACATTGCAGGCGTGCAGACATACTGATCTTTCCGCTTCTCAGTATGTACATGTCCGTGCCTAAATTATTACGTAACATATTATTGCACCGATATCAAATTTCACAAGCAATTTGTCAAGATAACATATATATCTGTACCTCAGAGGCAAACTATGTTAAGTGCAAATATGGCGAAATCGAGTTAAGTATGTTAAGTTAATATACATGCAATGATCTTTCATTATTATCTTTTTTTGCTTTATTGCCTTGTTTCATTAAAAAGTTAGAAACGTTTGAACTATGTTAAGTCACATCTTAGCCTTAACATAACAAAAACTTTAAACGCGTCTACCGTAAAATGCCAATTTTGGACTTACATACTTTGAGTCTGAGGTACAGATATATAATGGCTAAAACACTCCCAAGGAGTTGCGCCGCTTGAAAAAGCTTTCTAGATCCGTAAAATGGGGTGGATCAGTCCCCATCTTTCTTCTTAAGCTTCTTTCTTAAATGTTCTCACTAATCTCCGTCTATAGTTTCTTATTCTTAGTTTTCTCTCTCCAATTGGTCACTCCTATTTTCTTCAAATATTCCTCAACCTCCTTCAACCATCTTGTTCTAGGTCTTCCTGGTCTTCTTCCGTATCCTGGTTCCCACCGTAGCATTACATATGTCGTAGCCGTCTTACCAGCTCTCCATAAGTGATCCAGCCATTTTATTCTTTGTGAAATGAATTTTGAATTTTTGACAGCGCTGGCTAGACCAACTTATCACTACCTGAAATTTTTAAAAGCTTATAAAAATCGAAGATGTCTGGTGCAATAAGCAAAGCATCAAAGCCCATCTTGAGAGGCTTATTACACAACCAAATTAAGAAAAATCTAATTGTAACAATCAGTCTTTGCATAACTGCCGGAATTGCCCAGAATTTTTTGATAAATGACCCGGTGAAAGCCCGTTATGCTGATTTCTTTAAATCATATGATATTGAGAAAGAATGCATAAGGTTAAAGAATACCGGTCTTTTGGAATCTTGCGGCCCGAGTGATTGAAGGAATGCTGAGATGCTCTAGAAAAATCTAGTATATTATCTATTGTATATTTTTATTTAAGTGTTTAAAGAGTAAAATATAGATCTTCTTTTGTTTTCTTTTTGTGCTTTTATTTTCTTTACTATATCTTCTCCCTGTAGTTCTTGCGATATTTCGTATTTCATTCTTTGTTTAAATTCGTTCTTTGCTAGTTTCACTGGTTCCATGATTGTTCTCATTATTCTTCTTTCCAAAATTCTTAGGTCCTCTTCGTCTTTCTTTGTAAGGGTCATCGTTTGCTCCATACATCATCGTTGGTCTTATAATCGAGTTGTAGATGCTTAGTTTTGTTTTTCTTGTGAGCAGTTTGTTTTGTAGCCATTTTTTATTTGCATTAAAAACTCGATTGACTGTTAAATTTTTTTCTGCTATTTCGGTTTTCTTATCTCCAGTGCTCGATGGCACGACTCCTATTTAAATCTTTGGACTTGTTTGATTTCGTATTCTCTTATCTTAAATTTTCTATTTTCTCGGTCTTTACCTAGCTTCATTATTTTTGTCTTGTTTACATTAAGTACCAAGTCCATTTTCTCTCCCTCTGTCATCATTTCCTTCGACATTTCTTCTAGTATACAGTCGCGAGCAAATGTTATAGACACCTTTGACAAAACTAATGGGTTTCATGTTTCTTGCATTTTTTTTGTAACAGTTATTTCAACGTTCATATAATCGTCTTTATGGTTACAATAGTCTTTATAGATACCTTTTGTAAATGTATTATTTTTTTTTATATATTTTCAAGTCTTCGAGATGTCACTTTCCCCCTCCCATCTAAAAAGCATTATAGCTGTACTAAAAACACTCTAATATGCAACAAATTAATAAGATCCCTTAAAATACTAAAATATTTATAATGTATTACCTACAAGTTTTTATTTTCTCATTTCTTACTGTGATATTCGCTCAAAATTTAGGGTGCCTATAACATTTGCTCGCGACTGTATTTCTTAGTTTTGCAATTATAACCAGATCGTCGGCATATGCTACTAATTGTCAAAATCAAGATGACATATAACAGGAATTAAATCCACCAAAGCACAAATATGAATTTTTAAATCACATACGCTCTTATTTGAATAAATTATGTTTTTACTATTTATTGCAAAAAAATATTGTTTTGAAACGTGGAACCGTATTACGAATAGTACTTAAACGGAATTTATTAAGAAACTACTAGATTAGAAAAATGCGAATTTAATTGAATTTTTATGTGATTTGAGTTTGTTGCGATTACACTCTATACAAAGATTGATATTTTTGATTTCACCCTGGATCGTCATCGATAAGACAAAGATGTAACAAGCAAAACAAATATCCAGCACACATTGCATAATGTACATATATTTTCCTGTTTTTAACAAGCGCAAACCACTAGCCTTTCTTTATCTCTCAACTTAAGACATTACCAACTCGACCGCGTGCACTTGGTATACGCCTTGAATACGTCAAAGTTTCTGCTCCATCGAATGGACGGACAAACATTAAACATCAACCACGAACACCGCAGTAATTCGTGAGGGGAATGGAGACTAATTGGCTTTTTGGTCGGGATTACGGCTTACTACACCCGAAGTTTCCTCATGTCAGAGACGATCCGCTTATATATCTCGGGTCTCTCTCTTTCCACCTTGATATTCGATATTCCGTCCTTTGCCAGTGATACGAAGGGTATCCCGTTGAGCAAGACGTTGATGCGAAAATGTGAGCTTTAAGATTCGCGCGCTTCACAAGACGTGGTGGTAAAATTAAACGGTGTGTGGTGTGGTGTAAATAGAAAGTAATAACTTTTGCCGAATTACACCCGCTGATTGCTTAATTTTTGGTGGCGGTTCAGAGCACGGCAGGGGTCGCTTCCGGCAACGTAATATTTGATGTATGTGTAAGCGTGAATATGAGCTGCGTTGTTTTCGGTATTAACGGCGAAATGAATGTCTGAATTCTAATTTATTATTGGTGCGGGGCGAAGCCAGTTTATTATTTAGAGATGCCGGAAGTTATTAGCTGGGCATATCGTATATTTATGAATAATTATTTCGAACAACAAAACAAAGTCATGCGGTTATTGCGGTTGATGTAATATAAGGTGTTTTACAAGTGAATGAAATTATGCAGTTGAAGCAGCGATGTTATCATAAGCAATCGGTTCAGGGAAATTTAAAAAAAACTAACCCATAAGATATAATACAGAAAAAAATAGTTAGATAGTACACTGTAAAAAAAGTTGCAGTAAAATTACATGTAAAATCGTTGGTAACAAAGTTGCCTACGATTTTACAGGTAAATTTGCTTCATAAGGTAAAATTTCTACCATCTAGTAAATTTCACATGCTGATGTATTTTTCAAAGATTGTACTGTAAAATTCGTATGTAATATTTATATGAACCCTATATTTACCGAACACTGAAGTAATTTTCATATGTATTTTTATAAAGAGAGCAAGCAACTTACCTAATTCTTTTATAGCACCTAATAGGTCATACTGAATCGCTCAACCAGGGATCAAGAATGAACACGCTTATACGCGAAACCTACGATTGTTTGTGACGTACATGATATCATTGAGCCAATAATAAGTTCGACAAAGGAATAGAATTACCTACGCGCTCAGATAAATAATCCAATAACCAATCACATTGCGGCGTATGAATTTCGTATTTTCCATGATATCTATAGTTTTACCCGAAAGTTCAAGTAAAAGCAAATAAATATAAAAGATCCTCATATTTTTACAGCAAAATTAATAGTTCACTAGTAAAATTACTTTTAAAGTGCACTGAATACCCCAAAAAATGTCAATTTTATACTTTTAAGTAAATTTTGAGAGTAAATACAAAATTGTACATGTTTTTTCCTGTATTTTCCTTTTGAATTTTTGTTACATCTTAAACTTACATGAAAGAGCTATAAATTTTACCGACATTTCTTTTTCCATGTTAAATATCCTAGAAAAAACATGTAAAACAAAATTTACGTGATTTATTGTGGTAAATTCACAACGTTATTACATGTAATATTCCTGATTTACCATGGCAAAATTACTGTAATTTTTTACAGTGTATAGAGTGTACGTTATTAAATATGTAAGGCGTTTGTTCCGTTACTTAAATTTTTATTGCAAAGAAAACGATACTGTAACTAAAACACTAAACTGTTACCACCAGAGGTTCAAGTTAAATATTATTCGCTTATCTGAGAGTAAAAATAATAATATTATTTATGTTCATTTACACGATTATTTTAGATATTGTTTTGTTTGACCTAATGTACACTTTTTCACATTGATTACATGGTATCTGATATATTATATTACTTTGTTTTTGTATTGGTATTTCGGCTTTTAATTTAGTGTAAAGCATATTTAGTGTGTTTGTTGTCTTAAAAGTTGTGTTAATGTTATATTTTAGTAAAATATTTCTTAATTTTTCAGATAGCTGGTTTACATACGGGATTGCTACATATTTTTGTTTATATTCATATTTCGTTCTTTAGTATTATTTGTGCTATTATGGTTTTGGGAATTGCACCTAATGTTTTGTTTTTTGATTATTTTGTTAATGAAGTTAGTAGGCTAATTATTTTTTTCTGAAATTAATTTGATTTTATTTAAAATTTTAGGTCTGTAGACAGGACTACAATTTAATTGCAGGATCAGTTAGGGTGATTACTAGGTTTTCTATTTTTATGATTGGTTTTTATTGATGGTTGGGTAGAATTGAACTTTACACATCATCTCGACGATGTGGGTTTATTATACCACTGTGTAAGTATACGTCCTTCTTGTTTAATGAGATGCAAATCCAAAAAAAAAAAATTAATTGTATTGTTATTCTCTATTTCAGTGGTAAATTTCAGTTGTGGATGGAATTTATTAAATTCACGTTGTATATATCATCTTTGGTTTGTTGGGACAATTGTAACATAAATATACCAATAATATTACATCTTTAAAAAAACAAAGTATAGACGCTTTAATTTTAATACTAAAATTAAGAATAAGAAACGAATTACAAAGCAAGATGTTTCATCGAAATGGTGCAAATTCAAAGACAGAAAATGCTGTTAATGTCAGAATAGAAATTCAAATCTATCCAAAATTTATTTTCCGATAATCAAACATTTGTAAATTCATAATATAATTTTATTTACAAGATTGTTTAAGTGGTTTTTTCTTTCATCTAGTTGTAAAACAAAATTTAAATATAAACATATATATTTGCATTACTACTGAAACATTTTAATATATTATGATAAAAAAAATGACTATGTGTATCACTATATAAAAAAAAACACACTTTTTTACAAACTAGCACCAA
Organism: Protaetia brevitarsis; assembly: GCA_004143645.1. Taxonomy (NCBI): domain Eukaryota; kingdom Metazoa; phylum Arthropoda; class Insecta; order Coleoptera; family Scarabaeidae; genus Protaetia; species Protaetia brevitarsis. The sequence goes on from RXPK01001566.1 coordinate 8,514, forward strand.
ATATTACATAAAGTAGGTATAAGGATTTAATTATACTTTGACGACGATTTTAAAATGTTTGTGTCGTCCACATTAGTAAAAAATAAAAGTGTATAAAAAAACTTGTGGCTAAAAGAATGTAATAATAAACTAATGTAATAATAATGTAATAATAAACTAAATTATTATGAAATTGTAATGTAAAATTTACCTTTGAAAAAATTATGTAATTGAATTAAGAGGAATTAAAACATGGCCATTAATCTCAAGGGTTTTATCTTAAAATTATACATTTAACCGTCATATTCATTATTTCATTATCATATGCAATTTCTATAACCATAGTATATGACAATGATGATGAAGAAGAAGGTTTACAGCATCCGAAGTGTGAACCATTTTACAATGCAATTAACAAAATATCCAAATAATAATCCACAAGTTATATGTTCCGGTAAGTCATTGATCAGCAATAAAAACAGCAATAGCCCTAGAACAGACAGCTGCAGTACACCCAAGTCGACATTATATTCCGGGGACCTTTCGTTAAATACACAAAAAAGAGAAGCAAGCAAACATGATTTTGTGTTTTCTTTTATTTTAACATAAACTAACATTTCAAAAAGCCATGTGTTCAAAACTGTGCCCCTTCACTTCGATACATTTATTTATTCGCAATTGGAATGCGGTTCAACGATACAAAACCGTACTTTATTCAGTACTTGACAAGCTGTAAATACTTACACATTGTCCGATCCCCATTTAGATTATTAATCCAATACAAATTAGTCAGTGTTGAATATTTGAACAGTAGTGGAGGCTATGGAGGGCATGATAAAATAAAGTTCTTCGTTGCTGAATGGCTTTTTGAAATGTTATTTAATGTTAAACTAAAAAATACAAAATCATGTTTGCTTGCTTCTCTTTTTTGTGTATTTTTTCTAGACGTTCACAATAAAAATTTTTGCGATTACAGCGCAATCTGTTACGAATCGAAAACAAAGTTTCAAACAAAAACTACACACTTGATGGCGTAGAATCCGAATCTGCAATACAAAATGGGGGTTCCCATTTAAGATATCAATGTTGTCTCCCCTCCCACTCTGGAAGGGTGAGGTGGGGGATCGAGTTCGGCACCATTCACTGAGCCCCTTACATTATAACAAATCTTATTAAGATCTTTTCTTGATTTGATGCAGTGTTTTAGAGATATTCCGTTGTCTCAAGATAAAAAAAAACTCACCTTGTATACTGCTGCAAATTATTTAATTTTTAGGGGTTAGTATCTTAAAGGCTTTTTAAATAAAATACTTTTTGTAGGTTATAATTGGGTATCATTTTTATTTAGATAAAATTAAGAAACTGAAATCAAGTATTAATAATTATTAATACTTTGATTATATTTCTACATTATAACGAAAGAATAAGAAATATTCATCGGATATATTTCGCATAAAACGCTATAATTTCATGTAGGAGAAATACCTTTATCTTATCAAAGTTTACTTCTGTACAACAAATGTAAATACATATAGGAATTAAATAACAAACAAGTTATGAAACTGCCATTTTATGTAGATTTTATGCGAAAAGTTAAAAAATACTTGGAACATCAATAGATAGGTATGTCATATATGCCTCCATTAGTTCGTGTTATTTGTACTATTTAAAACTACGCATTGTATATTTTGATTTATAATTTATTTGAGTTTCATGGTTTTTCAGTTTAAAAACTAACTTTTGTACTGATGCCGTTAATATACATTTAATAAAATAACCATTCTTTATGAAGTCTTGCTTGGATTTTAAAAATGTTTATAATCGGGGTATATTGTTGCACTTATATTTGGATTAAAAATTAAGAAAACTGTATATTTATGTTGTGCTGTTATTAAAAATATGCTGTGTGCTTATCTTTTTAAATGTAATTTCAGGTATGGAATCTAAATGTTCCGCATGGTTGAAATATTTGCTGCACTTACATAAGTGAATACTTAACAAGTAATTTCAGTTATTTTAAAATGAACTGAATATTAAATTTGAGCGTAAGTTATAAAGTTAACTGAGCACTGAAATAAATGGAAAATATTTATTAGATTTTCCTTCTAAGTTTCAAAAGTGGGTATTATCTTTTCAAACTAAAGTATTTTATTGTGAATTTGTCTTATCTGTCAGCCGATTACGGTAAATAAAAAAATAAAATATCTATGTTTATTACGTAAACTATAAGAATAGTGTTTATAATTCAATTGCGAAAATTTAGAAAGACACATTGAGAGAAATATCCTTTCCATTTAAAAGGAATTGCCTTAAACGAAAAGTTTTTGCGTTTTCTATATGGCCAACATGATTTGGTGTCTCCTTGAAAAGGACTATAATATTAAATTTATGCATTTCTTCAGTTTATTCTTTTAAGTGAAAGATATTGCTAGTTGATTCAAGTCCTCTTTATTTTCAACTTGAAAACTATGCAGATTGGCAGAAAACCGTAAGCATTTTGATGCAAGAGGTTTTCCTTTTTTTATAACATTTATTCATTTTAGTCTTAAGCGTAAACACAACAAAATGCCGTGATCATTTTTAATCGAAATGAAAATGAATTATCTCCAAAAACCCATGCACTAAGGTGGGATTTGCCGTTAAAGTGTTGTAAATCCTATGGTAATATTGGGGGAGTTGGTTGCAGTGACAATTGTACTAGCGCACTCTGGTGTGCCGTTAAAGAAATCGTCCTTTCAATGGCAATAACTCCTATCAGACGTTGTTCTGGTAAATATACCAGATTAGTATGTTACGATCGTAGTTTCCAGTCTATTTTGTGCGAAATATTATCTGTTATACACTGGAATGAAATAGAAGATGCGCCATCTATGCGACAATTTCTCTACTTATGCATAAGTATATCTGCTCATCTGCTATATTATATGGGGAGAAAACTGCTATACGAAAATAAAATGCCATATTTATTTTTACTTCCAGGTAAATATTTAGCTAAATTAATAAATACTACGCTAGCTTCAAATAAATCTACTAACCAAATTATTTGTTTGATTGAATACAGGAATATTTTTAATATTCCTAAATCAAGTAATACATAATTTAATAACTGTAACCAAATACATGAAAAATAGTTGAAAACAACAAGATCGTTTTTCCCGTGTATAACAGTTTTAAAACCTTCAAACACTACAGCTGTAAAGTTCCTTGGCTTATAAGTATAAGTAAATCAGCATTAACTGAAAAGATTCCTATTATCTCTGAAATTTCTTTAACCTCGCGCGAAAAATATTCACTTTTGTTAATTATTGTTTGTGTATCTCAGACTTATGCACGTGGGAACATGGATAAAACTAAAATACTTTCGCGTAAAAAAAGCACTCAGCTTGAATACAGGTGTTTGCATTTTCCGTTAAAAGGCAAAAGTTTTAAATCAACGTATACATGCATGTCCACGCAAATAAACTAAAACGTCTGGCTTTTTTATTTAAAATACTGTTTATAATTCAATAATACTTAAAAGAAACTAAAATATGTTGTTAAACATGTATATAATAATAACAATATAATATGTAATGTATATTGTCTTACTTAAACAGAAGTTGTACAGACATTATAAAATATTAATCAAAACTACGGTGCATTCCATTTAATTACGGTTACTTTTCGTCCAAAACAGCAAGTACTTAAGAAGAAAATAGTCTTCCGGCAAAACAGCACGTCACTTTCAATTAAAATAAACACTTTTCTGAGAAAAGGTATTCTTTTTGTTGAACATGATACAAACCCAAAGTTATAAAACTTTTCATTTAATGCAATCTCTTTTCTCAGTGCAGAAACGATTAATAATAATATGTAAACAACGCCCTTTAGAAACAAGAACCCACGATCCTAATAGAGATATCTGCATTTGTGTATTCGACGACCTTGGGTTTGTTGTAAATTGAAGAGATATATTCACTTTCCAAATGAAATACGGAAAATTTAATACTCACAGGACCTCATAAGCTGTTTCTCTTTCTTTAACGAAAGTCGATAATTTATGTCGTGCTAAATTATCATCATAATTTCCGATGTTTGTAAAAGTTGTGCATAAATAACCAAGAATGCTGTTATACTGGATATAGTGGATGTAATTAATGCCTGGTAGAAACGAAGGTTGAGGGTCTCTTCCATACTTTCGGTTTTTCAAATCTTCATACCCGCTTTCATGTTGTCGACGTCATACAATCAAAACAGATAAACGTTTTTATATAAGGTAAGAAGTGTAGGTATTGGTATTTAAAATTAACAGTCGATATGTGGCGTTATATGTTCCGTATGTATTCAAATATACTTCTTGGTATGTGATTCAATTTAATTTTAAATTTTTACGTAATACTGCCAATCAGGAAAACTTGTTTATATGTGCATGTAGGTGTTTGTTTTACATTTCACATTTCTGGCGGTGATTTGTTGTTTTTTTATCGCCCGGTGAGATAACTATTATGTAAATGAACCTGTCCGTGGTACACACCTTTAAAATGCTTGCTTATAAATAAAAATTAATAAACGCATACATCATAATTTTTTTTTCTTTTCGATTATCTTAACGATGGGAAAGAAATTTATTTTGAGGAGATAAAATTTATATTTAAAGAAATTCAAATCTATTCAAGTATCAAAATTTCAATTACCCATTTAAATATATATATATAATTACTTACTTTTGTAATAATTAGTTATTTATTATGTTACTTGTTTAGTTAGTTAGTTATTTATGTTACTTGTTTAGAACTAGAATCTATATTACCTTAAAAATTGCATAGCTGTAATATTCACAAAAATCTGGCCAACATATGTTAAACAAGCCAGGTAGGACAGTTTATTTTTCTATATGCAAAAACGTGTATGTATTTGTTGCAATTTTTATAGTATATAACGTGTCCCAAAAAAGTTGGAGACAAATCGAACTTTTTGCTGCCATTAAACTAAGGTAGATATTTTTTTTTGTTCTAGAAAAAGTCTGCGCCTTCCCGGGCTACATTGACACTACTAAACTTAAAAAAAAAAATCTGTAGCTGGTGAAAATGCAAAAAATTAGTGTTCACCCAAATGCAAAGTACATTTTTGGCATCTTAAACTGTAAAGTAAACTTTGAGATATTGTATATGTCAATGGAAACTTGACGTTTTCGTATACAATGCTGTATTTTCTAGTGTGCCGTAAAGTGATCAGTAAATTTTAACTTTTTCTAAACATTTTTTGGGTGTACAACAGTGAAATCTAATTAATAAAACGTTATAAAACTTTATACCGCATTTGTAATAAAAATGTAGAAAATAACAATTTCTTTTATGCTAAAAAACAGCGCCATCTTAGGAGACAGAAAATAATCAAATTTAAGTTGGCATCATTGAGTTAACTCTCGATAAGCAACGCCACAACAAAATTAATTTATTTTGTATATATCAGAATATTCACGGTTGTATACATTTTTGTAACACTTTGAAAGTAATGACAACAAAATAATTTCAAAATTGTCAAAAGTGACATTTCTAGTTACTGTATGCAAATGCCGCCAAAAATATTTTTTTGTAACCTGTAAGATTTAATTAGCTGTTTTTCTACTTTGTAATTTAAAACTTTTAATTTTTTATTAGCGAACACTCTTTTCTGTTGCAAAACTTATCTTTTACAATAATTAAAATCATATTATATAATTCTGAATGACCAAAAGTCTAATGCAAAACTTTTATATTTTAAGGACCACAAATCGTAAAAAAAAACTGTTATTCGTATCTTACATATTTACACTCCTTTATCACCTTTCAGGAGTTGTCCGGTGCTTTTGAATCACCCTGTATCTAAGTACGCAATGCGGATTGATTGTGATTTTTTAATAAAAAAAATGTCAAATTTATTCCAATTTAATCGACATTTATTAATTTATCGATTTATTACCACTGCTTGTAACCATGTGCTATGATAATTCTACCCTTAAGTTTTATGCGTGTAAATGTTGATTCTAATCTTTATGATTCTTCTTCACACTGAGCATTCTTTATTTACATCATCGCACTTTCCCAATACCTTCCATATACATACTTAGTTATACACATGATTGCTTCGACATTGTACCAAACGCTTTCACCAGATCTAGCGCAAGTATAAATCTCCTATAACTGTCTATATAATACCTACTTTAGAAAACTTTCTTATTGTAGTAACGAATAGTAAATAGATGACTTTACACGTCTAGCAGTATCAATAATGACTTTTTTTTATTATTATTTTCATAACACATATTGGAAAGAAGGGAAAAGTAGGCACTCCTTTTAATAAATGTTCTTCTGTTCTCTAATTGTTTTATATATTTGATTTTCTTTTTAGTATTTAGTTTGCATTTCTATTATATTTACCAATTGTACATCAATCTCTTGACTGAAGTTTCTTTTAAATCAGAGATAATATTCTTTACCAAATTCCTGAGACCAGTGGCTTTTTGTTTTCTTAAAATTTTCCAGATTTTAGGACGGTTTTTGAACTTCGAGTCCTAACAAAATGTGAAAAGTAACCTCAATTCTACTTTGTACTATAAATAGGTAACACGAAAGAAAAGTGAGAGGATTTGGTGAAAAATTGTAATATAATATGGATGGCAGAATGTTCTTAACATTGAATACGTGGTATTTTGGATGATTGATTATATATAACCAGGGCTAGGAAGTTCGCGTACGCGGTGTACATTGTAAGAAATTCCAGAAACCTCATCAATCCAATCTGTATATCTATAAGACAAAAATGTTTGAATATTACCAGAAATTGGAGATAAATCGAACATTTAATTACCAGTCTTATATATTTCGTCGCATCTTTATTGTTTCTTAAGTAAGAAATTGTAGAATTTTATTAAAGTATACTTCTCTTATAAATGTGATTTTTTTTACTTGGGCGTATACACATTTGTTAGTCAGAAATTATGTAAAAAATCCATATTTCAAATTATTTTTCCTTTCTGGTACCGGATTCTTTTAAATTAATAAACCTTAATCAGATAAAATAATGAAATATCAATTTTATCAATATCAAAAGAGTCAGTACAAACTGAAAAAAAATATTATTTCGAAAATGGATTTATTTGGATTTAAATTCAAAATCTTACCTGAACATTTTTAAAACTTTCATAAAAAATCATTTTTGATTTTTTTTACATTAAATCATTTTAAATTGTAAACATTAACATAATTCAATGAAAGTTATTAAATTTTGTATATAACTATTTTTCTTTAAATTTATGTGACATTTTCTGAGGTTTTACAAAATGCATTTGAAGTCCTAATATATCGTACATACGTAAATTTGTTTTTGTTAATGTTAAGTAAAAAGATATGTTTTTAAGTGTGTTTGTGATATTTGAAAATAAGGTTTTAAAGCATACAGTGTTAACTAATGAAGAATTTTGATTATTATTGTTGATATAGTAATAGAGGGTCTTTGACATATTGGCAGGTAAGTTTATTGTGTTAAATATAGATGAGTTATAACTAGTAGTAGTGTATAAATATTAATGCTGCTATTCGGATCCGGATCCACTGTCCGAAACCTCAGATCCGGATCTGCTATCCGAAATCTCAGATCAGGATCCGCTATCTAGAAACCTCATATCTGGTGCAATAATCACAAGATCTATTGAACACCTATGTAAAGTTGGTCGATAATTTATTATTATTTAATTTAATACTCCCTCCCACCTCTCTCCACTATCCCCTCCATTTTATTAATTTTACAAAGTTTGAAATCAGTTCAGCTCAGCTTGCAGTAATTTATTCCCTCATTTATTGCTAAGGGCCATTATTACAATCGCGATTTAAGGATTACATATGGCAAGGTCGAGTTTAATTTTTTTTTTATTTATATCGATTTTAAGTCTAAAGTGAAGTTTAAACCGAAGATTATTGATCTACGGTTTAAACCGTGGTTGTAATAATGATCCTAACTAAAATAATACCGACACAAAAAAATTAATGTACACAAATTGAGAGCCATTTTTATAATGAAAAATACATTAAGTTCTTATAAGGAATACTTATCTACTTAAATATAAATATTTAGTATCTCCTTCAGAATTGCATATATTTAGTTTTTAAACTGTACGTACACTAGCGACACTTTCTAATTGTACGACCTACAGGGTAAAATAGAGCTCATATCTTTAGCGTGGATAGTAGACGGATTTATGCAGTAACTGGCCGCTTCGAAATATATAAACACAGATGTGCGGTCTCTCGGTCGGTTATTTTAAAAAAGCTTAGGCTGGATTTATTAATGTGCGAAGTTGAATGCATCTCTTATGTATTTGTTATCTTTGCGTAGGAATAAATTTATTTGATGTTTGAAGTATTTCGAATAACTGTAGCGTTATTAAATGGTTTTAAGAGGTATTTTCATTTTACAGTTGAACTACGACTAGGCAAAACCAAAGGCATGTTAATTATACAATAAATAGCAATATCAATGGGTTTATTACTTTTATTCATTTTATGCGTATGCAAATAATAATGAAACTATCAAAATGGATCGCATGAAGACATTTAAAGTATTTAGCTATACTGAAATCAGTAAAGCATATCTCCGTTATGAATGAAACACTTTTTTCAATATTACTGAACACATTAACAAATTGCGACAGCCCCTATGCAATGTTGAAATCAATATTGTAATAGGGATTATTACTACTTCCATTTTTCGTGAAGTGGGTGTTGCGCCAATGAATTGATTAAATGCAGAGAAATTTGTAGTAATTTCGTTATTGACAGAAATGCATGTTTTGTTTTCTCTGCAGCGTTACCCAAATATGCTTATATTTTTTAATCTAATTAATGTCTGGTTCTATCATATTTTTTTTAATTCGCTCCGGCTCCTTCTTAAACATTAAATAATAAAGGAGATATGGCGAGGATGCATTCAAAACCATGATTTTTATATCAGATATTAGAACGAAAAGCTCTACACTCGTCAAAAATATTTTTTATTAGTTATAGTAATCGTGTGTTTCCATTAATATTATAATAACAAGATAAAATAATATTTGGATTATAAATTCCCTAGTTTCAAAGATTTTACCTCAAAAGTCTCACAATATTTTTTCAAAAGAAACACAAAATTTGAATTAGTACTAAATCGAACAGTAGTGATAGCTATAAATACAAAATGCAGGTTTAATTAATAATTAATGATTGTTTATATAAAATATTAATTCTTCATTATGTTTATATCGAAAAAAGGAGCCGCGGCGAATTAAAAATAGTTATGAAAACAATCATTATGAATCAATTGGATTGAAACACAAACATATTGGTAAGCTGTAGGGATGTGCAAAGAACAAAACATCTGTTTGTATACACTATTATATTTAAGGTAAGTAATTGAAAAAAAATCGAATTGTGCTAACCGAGGTAAGTCGGCAGGCATAAGTATGCACCTTTGATGTATTTAATTCTCTCTATTTTATAAGATCAATGTTTTTTCTATGTTTATTTACTGCATTCTTTCTTACATTTAAAGTAGATTTACTACAAAAAAACACTGAGACCGCACATCTGTGTTTACATGTTTCGAAGACGGCAGTGAATGCATAAGTCGTCTACTACCGATGCTACACATTTAGGCTCTATTTTATGCTGTAGGTCGTACAATTAGAAAGTGTCGCTGGTGTACATACATGGATCACTTGTTTACATTTCCCCACCTAACTAACGCTAAATTATTCAAGTGTTTTTATGATTTCATATTCATATCGACGAAAACATGAGATAGCACAGAGCACATAAGTTATTTAAGAGAAGATCGTCGAGTAAAATATAATGGATATCCTAAGCATAAGCGGACGTATTTCTTATAAAGAATGGGAAACACAATTTTTATTTTGTTTATTTGTTTACCTAAGTAAATGGCTTGTTTTTTTACTTAAAACACTATAATGATGTATTTTTCAGGAATAACTCCCTTATTATTTTATTATTTCATTTTCATAATTTTTAACACTTCAATAGTTATGAACCATATAGTACTTAGAATAGATAGCCTAGTGTATCTTTAGAGCACGGGCTTTAGGATTAATTTTAATTATTTATTTTTCATAAATAAAGTGCTCTAAACTTTCTAATTAACTATTCATTAACTAAATTTGTCATTTTGTGTAGTGTCGTTGATATTTAATCCATAATTAATCGAACTTAATGATTAGCTAATAAAAACGTTAATCAAAAGCGGTGCAAACGACTGCCAAATGGTTTTAGGTTAAGATTCATTTTATTTTTATACCAAAGTCGTCATTATCATAAACAGTAGTTGTTAATATTAAAAGAAATCATTTTTATTTCAAGTTGTTTTGTCCTCCAGCGTTATTTTCACTATTCCCACGATGCGAATCGCGAAAATGGGTTAATAAAATCACGGACGACGCTGCCGCTCGCACATCGGAGTACGGATACACAAACCTACAGCGCGGAATCGCGGTTACCAGTGCCATTTTCCCGTTCTCTAGAGCTCGCGCACGGCATTGTTAATGCGAAGTCTCGTGGTACGCATAACTCGCCGGTGTCCGGATAGCGAAACTAGTCAAACGAGTTACTGCTGTACTCTTCGCTGTACGTTAGTCAGAGCGTTGAGCGTGTCGGCCGACCGTGAATACCTATGTAAGAGTGTATGTATTCTTCGGAAATAATTAAGCGCAACGATGGCCAGGCGAAATCATCGGCACGTCATTCTTCGGCAGCGTTCACATGATTCGTCGAACGGTGCGGTGGTATGCTGCAACTATTATAATCACAAAGGAAAGAGAAGGGATTAGGTGGGAAAGATATGGAAGAAGCTAACTGGTTCCAATTGAAAAAAAACAGTCGTGTTTTAAATAAATGTTTGTCTTTGAAAGGAAATTTGCAAAAAGTATCTTTTTAAAGAAAAGTAATATATTTAATGAAATCATTTGTGTAGTTCAACTATAGTGATGGATATACAACGTGTGTATAAATTGTCGCAAAAGCTACACGTAGCGACATACTTCGTTCGTTTCTGAATTCGAAAATCTAAATGGTACAATATTGTACTATGCTTTATATCTTCACGAGGTTCTGAAGTTCGGTTTTTAGTTCTTAATAAGCGTTTGTTTCGTTATTTGTCGTATAGATAGCTGCATTTTGAATTTAGACGATTTCTTATTCCTGTTTTTTCGTAAACAGTTTCTTTTTGATTTTGAGCCTGTTTCAACATTTCTTATAAGCATCCTATCATGAAAAACACATTTGGCAACATTTTAGACAATGTATTCTAATTTGATTTCAATCAAACCATTAACTGTCAAATTTGACATTAATTGAAGTTGTTCAATTTTATGCAAGCTCTGCTCTTTTTCGTGATTATCGTATTTCTTGATTAGTTTTTCGTTTCAGTGTTTTAATCGTTCTCGTATTATTGTTTTGTTTTTTTACAATGTTTTTTACATTTAATGAATGCGATATGTATTATGGTATACGTTTTTGTGATGGAAATGCTACATGGCAGAACAGGAATATCGCGTACGTTTTCCAAACCGGAGACATCCTACTGGAAACGTATTTCGACGGCTGGACCACGTGTCGATGAATACTGGTTCGTTTAAGAAAAGAAATGCCAAGCTGGTCGCCTAGACAAGGCGTACGTTACAACTGAAGAGGAATTCTAGACTCATACATGAAGATCCCTCCTTCAGTACTCGACAGTTGGGGTCCACATTCAATATCCGCTGTAATAAGACGTTCATTTGGTTCTACGTGAAAACCTTCTTATCCATCATCATATACTAACTAGGTGCAGCGTCTATGAAACGATAACATACACCGTTTAAACTTTTGTCATAGTATTTAAATAGGATTCAGAAGATGGCTATTTTTAGAGATGTTCTTTGGACGACGAGTCTATGTTTACCAGAGATGGTGTCTCAATACCATAATTTTAACCATTGGGCAGATGAAATCTCATGCGTTTCGGGATACGGTCACCAAAGAAAGTTTTCAGTTAATGTTTGGCTGGTTTAATAAAACCGTGTCGTTGGGCCAATCTATCTGCAAATCGACTTGATGCCAACGGTGTATTTAAATGTATTAGATAAGTTATTGACGAGATGCCATTGAATATACGCGTAACATGTTTTACATGCATGATGGAGCTCCGCACATTTTTCTCGTAATGTGAGAGAGTGGTTGGATGACACTTCCCTAACAGGTGGATTGGTCGCGGTGGTCCTATTTATGGCCTGCAAGGTCTCCGACGCTAAATCTTTAGACTTTTCTGTTTGGGTTTCATAAAGTGAAGTTTTATGCAATACCTCCACAAACGCTGACAGAGTTATAGGACGAATTAACGCGCAGTATTAGAAATTAACACCGGAAGGTTGAACAAGTAATCAGACAACTACTCTAGATTGCAAATGTGTTTACAAACAGACGGATATCAATTTGAACATATGCGTAGGTGTAATAGTGTCGCTAATTTATTACAAGAGATGCGTTCGAAAATCAAAACTACTAATTCTGTTTTAATAAAGCTTTCTTATGCTATTGCTATGTATCATTTGTATCCAATTTGTCATTTGTAATTCTGGTCTGTCAATTTTGACAAGTACTGTAACTACCATTACGGTAGTATGCGACTACAGTGTTGCCAAATGTATGTTACTTTCAAGTGGCTTCTGAAGACGCATGAAGCATATTACCGTATTTTACCATTTAGATTTTCGATTCAGAAACGAAGGAAGTATGTCGCTACGTGTGGCCTTTGCGACAATTTATACACACGTTGTATATATCGCATAAGAAGCGCGAAAAGATTGTCACATTGAGTGAATAAGTAGATGTCTATGTCGCAATGAGATATTGCGAAAGAGTGTGGCGTGAGTCAGAGGGCAGTAAGCAAGATTTTGAAACGTAAAAGGGACTCGGGATCAGCTGAAGTGAAGAGATGACACCAACAGATGATAGGTCTTGCTACGAAATAGCACGCTGAACCCAGGAAAAACAAGTCACGACCTGTAACAAGACTTAGCAGCATCAGGTGTAGAAACGTTCGTAGAAGACCTTTGGAATTTGGTAGAAGAGATATTTACACAAAAAAAAAACAACTTCTGGCCGCAAGAGGAAACAAAAGCTATTCTGGGCCAGAAAATGCTCCAACTGGAATACAGAAGACTAGAAGATGTTATTTACAGAGGATGAAACGCACTTCATATATCAAGGGCAGCGGCCTAAATTTGTCAGGAGATCTCCAAATGAACAACTTACTCTAGCTCATATTGACAAAACTGTTTTGAGAGTGTTTTTCATGGGAATACGATCTTTAGTGCCAATCGAATGTATGATGAACAGCAAAAAATACAGATCCAGCTGAAAATAGCATTTAAACAAAGAACTTGAAAAATGCCAATCCCAAGGAGGAGCGATTCTTCAACAAGATTCTGTTCCCAGGCACAAGTCGAAGGAAATGTTTCCATGATAAGGTGATAACTGTTCTAGATTGGCCCGAGAATCCACCAGATTTGAACTCTATTGAAAATTTATGGGCCTTTTGCAAAGCTAAACTGTGCAAAAGCGACTGCACTACAAAAACAGAGATGATAGAAGCGGTCATTCGGGTTTGGTATGGTGATGAGATCTCTGGAAACTGTCAAAAATTAGTGGGGTCCATGGCAAAACGAGTTAAAGCAGTTATTGAAGCCTATTAATTATTAGTATGATGGCAGTTGTAATAGTTTTGTAAAAATATTTTACACACAATGAAACGATTTTACCATAAAAATTGTTTATGATCGCATTAATTTGCACAATACTGTATAATATTGAACTTTACTTCCAAAATTCGTTTAATTTCATTTACGATTTGCTTCACATATATATATAGCAGTCACCAGGTTTTGGTGACTGAACTTCGCCCCATTAGCTAGTTTTTATTTTTTCATTTTCATTTTCTTAGTATTGTGTTTTGGTTTATTTTTACTTTTTTTGGTATTATATTTCCGAAATTTAATAAAGACATATTATTATTATTATTATTATTATTATATGTTCTTTGCATGCATTACGAGAGATTGGTAGACAACTATGTTGTAGGGTATCTTTTGCGACCCGTTGCGTGCTCTGATTGGGCTAACCATCAATTACTATCCGTGAAATTAGAAAAACGCATCAAGGTATACAAGAGTATACGTATTTATATAACCACACATACAATTTCTTAAAACTAGCTGCAAATGTAATGGTATTTGGAGTACCACAGAGCCCTGTGTTTGGACCTATTCTATTTTCTGTATATAGGTTGTGTCATGTATCTGGCATTCGATCAATCGCTTAATCGAAACATCTTTCAAGTAGAAGTTGATTAACATCAAGTGCTCTATAACTCAAAATTATTTTAATATAGGTAGGTATATGGGGTGCTCGGTTTTATCAGAAAGTTGTACAATTCTATTTTTTCATATCTTTTAATTCCTTAGCTGGAACACAACACTTAATATTTTTTTGAGATATAACTATAAGAAAAATGTTCTCAAGATATTTTCACAAAAATAATAATTTCGTTATTAACTGCCATTTTCTAATAATTTTTTGGCAACAACCTAACGCATCTTTAGATAACAGAAAGGAATGTTCTTGAAATACATCTAAATTTCAAAAAATTTAAATGTATAAAATTCATTTTTATTCGAAAATTATCTTTCGAACTCACATAACCCTGCCTATACTTGAATTTCACAGTTTTCGTAGTACAGCAATATGAATACATAGAACTGGAAGAACTACTAACAGAGTTGAGGTATTGAATTCTTGTCAGTCCAATTGATTGGATCTAGTGTGAACGCCATTACCATTCAAGTGTTCGACAATAGAATATGTATTTATAATTCTTATCTAATAAACTATACAGGGTGTCTCACGAGGAACTGCATCGATTGATATATGAAAGAGTATACATTGGCAAATTCTGATAATATCGTAGTATACTAAAGCAGACGTGCCTATTGAACTAAAATATTCTTAATAATGACGCATCTGGTTGTACCGGAAGTGGCTGTCAACTTTGTTATTTTAAATGGAACACTCTATATATTATTACATTTTTTAATTCGCAATCAATCCTTCAATTTTAAAGTAAGTTTGTTAAAACAACTCATATGTTGTTATTTTCAACCATGTTTGAAATATTGCATTTTTTTTAAATTTTTGACAGATGGATGAGTGCATCTGAACTACTATAATTGTAAAAGTATTTAACTTGGAAAAATCAAAATTTGTAGAATTGTTGAACGTATAGGGTAGCATTACATTACACCCTGTATATATATTCGCTTATAGCCTGTCTTGATATTACTTTATTTTCGGTATAGGGTCTTTTATTCAACGAATATTTTGTGGACTTTCTTCAGTTGGAGCAAATTTTCTTGTTCTATAGAAATAAATTCTTAAATGTTAAATTTATTCATATTGCATATTTAGTGATTTCTACTTTCATATTCTTACATATATTTCGCACATTAGATTGTGTGCATGAATGAATAGGCCTTCATTTTCGAACGCGCTTCGATAAAGGTAAGACGACACATACAAAATCCTATTTAAATATTTAGCGAACGTGTACCACACAGATAAATGTTTATTAACATTCAAGTCGTCTAATCTTTCCTAATTCCCAACAGAATGGTACCCCAGCATGCGAATATTCAAGTTCCGTATCACTATCGTTTGGAATATAAAACGTATCTTCGCTAGAGATCTTTCCCGTTGTCCGCCTAATCTGACGGCACACAATTCGCGCAGGTAAATTCGCCAATATTTTTTATTCTATCGGCCCACGTATCTCTCCGACCTTAATCTAATAGGGAACTTGTGTGGCGTGGTTTAGGTAAATACAAATTTTCCGGGCCAAATATAGCGATAACGAATGTAAATATTGTACCAAATACGCGTAAAAAATGCTTTTTGAACGTGATGTAATCGTATATATATACTTCCGCATCAGATAGATTCGCAGAGATAACCCATCGGAATGAATAAATTCTATTTGAAGAGCGAGGGTGTATTGTATTGCCGAAAGTGGAATAGATCGAGCAAGGTACAAATACAAATACTGAGAAATATGTTAACAACCTTGGAATGGAATCTAAATTCTAAGGACAATTCGATATTCGAGCGCTCTCGTCTGAAAATTCGTTCGATGTAACTACGTCGTCGTACTCTCTGGAAGTTCCCAGAATACGGCGGCACAACACGGCTGATAATACAATTGCAAGACTATAATACCCCCTCAGGAAATTTATTCCTTGGCACAATAAGCACTCAGCAATTACGAGGCTACCATTAGCTCGCTTTGAAAATATGTGCCGTGCTGTGGCCAGCATCTAATGGCGGGTTCTTCTACAGCCGCTCTCCAACGAAACGGCACGTCCACTCACTTTGGACGACTTTTTTGTTCGCTTGCGTACCTACCTATTAAATGGAACTAAAAATACACATTACAAATTCTATATGCTTCTGAGGGTTTTTTGCAAATACAAATTGCTTCACTGGTTAGGTATTAACTCTACCGAATACTATTTCTTATTACTGATTCGATACATATTTTCATTTATAACGTCGCAGGAATTTGATAAGGCATTCAGGTGCCTGATGTGAGCAATGTAAATTTCAGCCTTGTAAATTATATTACTCGAAAGTAGTAAAAAAATAGGTGTAGTAGACATTAAAAGTTGATAACAGTGCGTCGCAGATTCGAAGAATCGAATAAAATTTAGGTATTCCATTTAAGAAAATCAGGTAATATAGCGCCCCTGGCGGTGTATTTTAAAATTAGTTCTAGAGATATGGCGCTGTCCCATTCCTCGCTGAACAGCCTGTATCTTTGCACATTTAGCATAATACTGCTGTGACGACACCTTGTTTTCGCGAAGTTTTTTTAAGTTTTGTTAGATTTTGTATGTTTACTCGATAGCTTTGTCAATGTTTCTGGAGATTTTCACGTGTTTGTTTATGTTTATATAAGATTTTTTAAGGGTTATTTAGATATTATATGTGTTCAGTTCTTTAATTTATTCATTATTTAAATAATATAGGTTCATTCTTTTCTAGTAGTTTTCTTCGATGATTTGTGCGTTGCGTTGCACGAAGCTGTTTATATATATACGACTGTTTAATCTTGTCATCGCAGTTCTTTGGTAGATGCCGGCGTAAGTAGACGTAATTTTTAAATCTTTGCTGCCATTTTGTTATTTCATTTGATTTTGAGATTTGAATTCGCGTTTATTGTTATATTTCGCCCATCAAGGAACTCGTTTAATAATAATTGTTATTATATAATTTTACCGTTGTCTAGTTTACTGTTTCATTTTTATTTTATTAATCACCACGGTTTGGGTGAATAGAAGCATTGTGTTTACTTTTAGTTTTCATTTTTGCAAATTTTCTGGTGTTCCACGAATTTATTTTATTTGAATTTGAAACCACGTGGATTTTTGTGAAAAAAGAACTATCTTCCTGAACAAATTAACCTTTTTGCTTTGATATAGCATTTAGCATTGTCCTATTGTAATTTAGAATCTGATGCAGTTTTTGATTTAGTTCAGAACCCTCTGTTCACGGTTTTTTTTTGGTCCTGCTTATTGTAATTAACTTGTTTTTTTTTTTATTAATAAATATTTTTGATTGTTATTAACGGCATTCAAAATTCTGTTCTTTTATTTTTGATTAAACCTTTTCAATTTTTGGGGTATTTACTTTTCGCGGTTAGATTCAAGTTTTGATTCGCGAGGGTAACTCTGAGTTTAATTCTTCTTTTGCGCCCTTTTAAGTTTTCATCCGTTGAGCTATCGGTTAATTTAATTTTTCTTGTTTCATTTGCAAGTTCATTTTCAAATCAGTCAGTACACAGCAATACGTATATAACTTCGCTTAACATGTGTTTGCAAGCAACAACGCATGCAAAAAAAAAGGAGCGGTCCACAAGCTTGTCCTTACGGGACACCACCATGCAATTATAGATAAGCTCTGAGTCAATACTCGACCAACGACAAAATCATTCCTATCATTCAAGAAAGAACGAATACGAGAATATTCCCGTAGATAATCTCGACCGCGTGCATATTGTATATACAAAGATTTAAATTTCATTAGAAATATACCACAATTTTCCGCTTGTATTCATATCTTTGATGTATATACAGTCTAAAAATAAAATAGGTAACAACATTCATGACTGTACGTATACTTCATGGTAAATGGGATGAATATTCGTTTTAAAATGCTTAATTCCACGCTTCTACTGGAAACTGTTAGCCTCGACTTTCGCAAAGTGTGTCCAATAAATTATTGTTACCAGCAACGGCCATCTAGATATACATCCGTCATAAAGGAGCAGCAAATAAATTTAGCCGGACATTTCGCGCTAGCACATCTGTTCATTACGATTAATTACATACGTTCCACGTTTTACAAAATATACGCGTTTATACTCGACGTTTATAAATACTACCCAGAAGTTTTAGAGGGAGGCGCTTATAATCCAACGGTCAGTCAGTCAGTCACTCGCTCAGTCAATGCCTCCTCCTTCTCCGTGTTTGCGGAGAGTTTACGAACATTAATTACTTATTTCGTTGTCGAGTGCCCTGTCCGCGGTTTTCGCGGGCTCCACGTTTACATAGAAAGGGACAACGATTGGTCTGTTCTTGGTCGTGTCGCGGAAAGCTCCAAGTTATTTTTTTTTTTCTTCCTGTCAAGTTAACCGTCTGCTTTCGACTGCGAATTCCATTCCTGCTGCGACCAACAATGGGTCAGTCGGCTTTGACGGCCCCAACGTATAATTAGGCGTCCATGAAAGACGGGCAAAAAGATAGAGAGAGAGAGAGAGAGGTTAGCTTTCTTCAGTGCTAGGCATTCCGAATAGATGACTCGTTGTTCCTATATTAACCATACGATTTCGATTTTTCGATGTTGTCAGTGCGTTGAGAAAAGAAAATTATCTATTCTTTTAGCTAAGATTTTAGATCTTTGCCGCAGCAAATATGTCGTTTTTTAGGTTATTTTTAGGTAAAATCATATCTACACAGAATATTTGTCGAAAGAATAGATATAACCTTTGAAAAAAGAATGCTTGCCTTTTGGAAAGTGTGCCGGATAATCAAATATTAAAATTGTTACGGAAATATAAGGTATAAGTATTTAAACGCCAAATGTAAATGCTGAAAAAAAAATGTGAAATCGCAATAATTTGGTCTGGACTTTTCTATAATAAATTAAAAGTAATTTTCAAAACCAGACGCTGTTATTAGTAGATTTACTTTTTGAATGTGTTTTTACAATAACGTCTGTAATAATACATGTTATTAAGCAAATTTATAATTTTTAATAAAACTTTTAAATTCACATCTGAAAATTATAATAATAAAATATAAAAAAGATTTCTAATTGTCTTTTATTTCTAAGTGCATGCGTAGCCATCAGATTACGTAATGAGAACCCATGTTAAATATAAAGTATTTCGCACTCCCATTGACGTCAGGCTCTGCGCTGGTTTAGGTGACGATATGTACCATTCTTTATTGCAACGAACTCTACTTGTAAATGGTGCAGCGATATTTTTTAAAATATACCCTAATAGGGGAGTAAGAAGAGGAAAGGCTATTTTTCCGTAAGGTGATAGTGTAAGAATACGAAATTCCATCCTGTATAATACAAAGTATTTAAATTAATTTTATTAAGACGTAGATGATAAGTAAGGTGGCATTCGCTGAAGCAGCGTCTACTTCACATGAAATAATAGTCTATTTTCGTTTAAAGACTCGCGTAATTAAGATAATATGGTATTACTTTGTATATTATCTGCTTCATTGTTTATTGTATGTTACAAATGCTGATGATGCTGATCCCACGTTACTCTCAAGAAGGGCGTTTGAAGATCAGAAAAATAACGCCTTCGGTCATACTAGCGCCTTCCTGTAAAGAGAAGTGAAACTAGTTATCGGTGCGAAATGACGTCACAACCAAAGTTTATAAAAACCCTGAACATTGCTGTTTTCAATTAATTAATTCGTGGACTTCGTTTCAGCTAAAGTTAAAGCACGCGTCTCCATTTCGTTCGGGCGTTTCCATAACTTAAAGTTAAAATTGAACTTCTCTTCTTAAAATTTTGCAATTAAAATAAACCTAGAAAATTCGAGAACAGGAAGCAAAAGCTTTCTTCGAGAGGTGATTAGTGATTTTGTGCTAAATCCGTTTAAATTCCCTCCTTTTTCTTTGTTTAAATTTTTGTAAGTGTTGTGTAAGTTTTGTGCCCTAATATTTGGATA
Source organism: Protaetia brevitarsis (assembly GCA_004143645.1). Lineage (NCBI taxonomy): Eukaryota > Metazoa > Arthropoda > Insecta > Coleoptera > Scarabaeidae > Protaetia > Protaetia brevitarsis. The sequence goes on from RXPK01001566.1 coordinate 28,837, forward strand.
CGGGAAGAATTATTACCCACATCGGCGGTAAGATGTTCAAAATTTCTGCTTAAAACCTAACCTATGAATTACGTATAAAACTGTAACTCGTTCTTCTCTCTCTCTCCCTTAATAAATAATCTTTGTAAGTAGAATTACTAGAATTTAAGTTAATCAACATTATCAAGAAAAAGCTTAAAAATTCATTTAAAAGTTGTGTTTTGTTTCGTCTTCTGCTTGTCTTTTTATTAATTTGCAGATTGTTAGTTTAACTCTATTGTCATAAAAATTTATTCAATATATTAGTGTAAAAAGTTAACATTCTATTATTTCACCATACCAAACTCGAAAGTGGTTTATTGGGTACCCATAATAAGGGGTTGGAGAGGAAGTTATTATCGGTAAGGAAGCGACGAGGTGGGTAAATCCAGCAATCTTTAGGCTAACTAACGGCCTTGCTTCGACTGACGAGGAAAACACCGTTGGGAAACATCTTTGGCTAAAATTACTAAAACCATTCGCTACCGAACAAAAAGTTTGTTTCCCCAGTGGCTCGCCGGTCAAAGAAACAGGAGGGTTGTCTGTGAACGGAATTTGGCTTTGTCTTATTTGAATTTGGCTGGCCATCCCCAAAAGTTTCGCAGACAAGAATAACCGCGTTCCGATTAGCAATGATAGCTTTACTAAGGCCGCTAAGTGATTTGTTGTAATAAAGGTAATCACTTTTTCATTCTATTTAAAAGTAGAGTTGTTTTTAACGAATTAATGTATTTCTGCTAATTACTATAAAAATTTAGAGAAAAAAATCTTGCAATCTTTGGGTAGTTATTTTTGTTTACTGAAAAGTTACTTCTGTATTATTTCTGGATTTTCAGTCAGAAGAAGTAAATTCCTGTTCTAGATTTTGAACCTATTATCACCTTTTTCCTTGCAACCATTTCTTTTTATTACAGAGTCGGATTTTGCAAAAAAAAGTATCTATGTATAACTTGTATGACAATAATTTTATAAATCCATGTTAAGGCATGGATTATTTATTTATTTATTTATAAATACAATTGCGTAAGTTATAAACAGTTCAATTTTGTATTGAATTACATTTGACTTTGTTATAAGGCAGAAACGGTATTTTATTCATATTTATAACAAACTCAAATATAATTATATAATAAAATAAATTAATTAATTGTACAAAATTTAGGTTTTCTTGAATCGGAAGGCATACCTACATTGCAAAAGAATGGCTTTTAAATTTAAATTATGACAAATACAGAATAAAATTTAAACAGCTGGTATAAAAAATGTTCATTTTCATATCTGTATAGTTAAATGTTTCATTTGTATCGTTTGAAGCCATGCTTTTGATAAATAAACACTAATTTTGCTCTGAGCAAAGATTTAGGGAGGGCTTAAATAAAGAAAATGAAAATGTACTCCAAGAATTAAAAAAAAAGTGATTGCAGTTCTTCTAATAGATATATAGCACACAGAGGTATTTATAATTTAAAATGCGGAGTATATTTGGAATTTCTTCAGTTTTGATGTTATATCTAAGGTAAAGTTAGGTAAGTGTGTAACCAGGGCAAGTGTGTAGTTTGCCTATATTTATTTTTAAAATTGAAATACGGACGTCCTCTTGTTATAACACTAATGTACTAAACTTCATACTAGTTTTACAAACAAAAGTTCGCATCTCCTAACGTGTAATAACTTGAATATCTTGTGAATATATCATACCTTATTAAACAGGCATCAGTTTAAGTATTACAATCTTGGCCGAACTGAAAGGATAATGCTATTTATATATAAATGCGGAACGATTACACACTGCCCATTTTGCTGGGTAAGTGTGTAGTATTGACAGTGTTTAAAATTTCTTTTTTTTGTAGTAAACCGTTGATAATTATAAAAGGTGTATCTATTGAAATCTTTCAACTGAGTATATATTACGTACTTCTATGTGTGAAATTTATCAAAATGTCTTATTATGTGAACAGTGTTACATTTTCTTCGCACTATGCAATTTTTACTACACACTTACCTGACTTTACCTTAATTTAAAACTGCAGTTGGAATTAAAATCTTTTTAATATCTATTTACAAATTAATTGGAAATAACACACAACAATGAAATGGTTATTGCAAGACTATCTGTAGTGTTTTAAATACTTGTATATATTTATTTATTTATCCATGTATTAATTAAATGGTGATTAAATAAATTCAAAGAAATGTTTCTCATATCAACATAACATTTCAAGCGTAAATTTAAAATCAAAACACATTACTCGTAATTAAAGCATTCAATTGATAGATAATGAACTTATTCTACCTCTCACTTTAATTTTAATTTCTCAGTTTTCAAATCATTCAGTATGTTTTATTTTATGTTAAAATCGGTTTTTTTTTTAGGATTTTGCCTTAATTAGTTAAAGTACATTACACATGTAATGTACACATATATTCATTGATATTCTAAATTAAAATTAATTAAAGAATTTTGCTGTAATTTACCTGAAGGTTCTGTATGCCTCTTAAACGTATTCGTTTATTTTGTTTTGAAACACCTTAATTAGCCTTGTTTGTTACACAATTAATAACAACAGGTTATTATAATAAATATATAATAATAACCTCTGGTAAGTACATAATACATATACGATATGACGTATGTATGTATTCATAATTAATTTAGTGAAATGATTTTAATAACTTGAATTTTTAATTACGTGGGATACTTATTAAATTCTCCTTATACTTGGGGTTTTATATTTCAATTAATAATTCATATATAAATAATCCATGTTAAGTTTAATTACCGAATATAATGGAATGTTGTTGATTTACTAACATGTGTAAGCTATCCATTTCAAAATACATGTGTTACGACTACTTAGCAGCTTGTGTTTATGGAAGTTTAATTGGTACAATTCTCTAGAGATGCTATGTGATGTAAGACGCTTTATTAAATTATAGACCAGGAAATTCAAATTGAAAAGTGCCTCATATATCTGCTGTACTTTTAACAATTTGTTTTAAATATTTAGTTAGCAGTGCATTTTTTTTTTGCGAAAAATAGAATATACGTCAATCAATTAAACTTTTAAAATTTCAATCCTTTCATATCTTCATCTCTTCTAGTTTCTAAGATACCCATATACTAAATAATAGGAAAGAAAGTCATTCTTAACACAAATTTGAATGATTTGATACCTGTTTTATGGCTATTGGATGTAGCATTTAATTTCTCTCACAAGGAAACCTCGCGCATTCTAATGAAACTTCTACAGTTTGTAGATCCCACGGAGTGTTACTCAAGGACACTATTGCTGCGGAACTTTAACTTTAGGGAATGCAATTTTATCTTGAAATTCGCGCCAAATTTTATTTACCTCAAATAACTTCTAAACGGTGAGAGATAGAAATAAAGTTTCAATGGAAGACTCGCCGCGTTTATGTAGTCCTTTCGGTTGATAACCGATACACTACCGTCACAAAGTTTGGAAGCAAGCAAAGATATGGTAATACTTCTAAGTTCTATTTTAAAAAATAGTATCTAACCGCGTAATCCATCAATATTTCTTTAAAAATCGAAATAGGAAATGACATGTTTATCTTACATATTTTTTATCGCTGTAAACTATTTCTGAAATTTATGCTTGCTTGCAAACTTTGTGACGGTAGTGTATATTCTGCTTATTTGATCGTATTTCAGAAATCGGTTATAATCACTCTATTTAGCATCGAGTACTGTATATTGACCTGAATTAAAAAAAAATACAGGGTGTTCACTTTACTTCACAGTTATGAATTTTATCATGTTTCCTTATTCTAATGAGGTACTATATACAGTGACCGGCATAAATATTGTAACATATTGGGATATTTTTTATTATTAAAATATACTAAAATTTTTAGGGGATAGGTTGTACATGTCTAGGAATCTCAAAATTTATTTTGACACAGGTCACGTGACTACTAATATGGCGGTAAATTTAAAAAATATGCCATGAAACTGGAAAAGGTGAGGTTAGATAATATGATATCCAAAAAAGTTATTTGAAAAACATTACACCCCTTAAGAAATTTAATTATTAACAACACAGATAATATAGATCCCCTAAAAAAGAAAGGTGTTTACCTCTTGACATGTAATGATTGCCATTGCACATACGTCATTTAGAAATTTCGATATTAGGATAAAATAACATATGTAAATGTTCTTTTATCCTAAAACCTAATTCTACTGCGGATTCTTTGTTCGGTAAACATTTAAAAGAAAATAAACACAGTTTTAACATTGATCACAATTTCGCAATATTACATACAGCCAAAAAAGGGACCTACCTCAACAACTTGGAGGCATTAGAAATAATTTAATGTTCATTTCAGAAATATTTTATATTTTGAGTACGAAGTGGTAACATCTTTTCAAATAATTTTAAAGTGACGTTTGTTTAAATTAAATGTTTTATTGTGTTCTTTTAATGTCTGTTCTTTACATATTTTATTTAAGTTTTACTTTTTTACATTGCACTCTCTAATTTTACTTTGTTTTAAACCTGGACTATTTTTAAATTAATTTTAAATTGTAAGTATCTTTTAAATATTTTTTAATTTTTTACTTTGCTTATCTCTCTTATTTATATATAAAATATTTTAACTCTATACATTACTATTTGTTAATAATCTTTACACTCTCTCATTAATTGATACTACCGTAGCTGACCTGAGGATGATCTGCTAGAGCGAAACCGGTCGTGCGATACATTAAAGAATTTTGTGAGGATCAAGACCTTGTTTTCTTCTTTTTTTCCTTTATTTGAAAATGTTCCTTAGGATTAAATTTTGTGGCTTTATACAAATTTTTGTAAAGATATTTGAAAAAAAAAAATGAAAATCACAATTTTTCCAAATATTGTTTAAATGGTTTGCATATTTCCACTTTTTTCAGTATTATTTCTAAATTTGATTGATACCCAAACAATTTTGTTTTTGCATAATTAACACAGTGAAAACTGAAAAGTACATTTTCGTAATGGCAGTTGTTGTTGCAAGAGACTGTATCTAGAAGTAATAAATAAAATTTTACAAATATTTTCATTCTAACTCGTCGAGCAAACATTACTGTTATTGAAAATTATAATATTTTTTTTTGTTTTCTGTTATCTAACCTCACTTTCTGCAGATTCACGACATATTTTTTAAATTTACCGCTATACTATGGTCACGTGACATGTGTTAAAATAAATTCTGAGGTTCCTAGACATACACAACCTATCTAAAAAAAAAATTTAGCATATTTTAATAATAAAAAAAACCCATATGTTGCAATATTTATGCCGGTCACTGTATATTGTAATGCGGTTGCATATGTTGGAACCTGTAAACACCAGTGCGTTAAATGCTTATATAGAATAGTTTTCTAGCTATGTGAGTTTTCAACATACAATGCAACCACATAACAATATATACAATATCTCATTAAAAATAAAGAAATATGAAAAAAGTCATAATTTTGAGAACACCCTGTATAGTTATTTAAATCACGATGCGAAATAGAGTGATTATAACCGATTTCTGAAATTCGATCAAATAAGCACAACAAATGTCGTTCCATGCTTATTGTAACACCCTGTATATAAACAGGTAAATCAACTGAAAGGCCTACAAAAACGCTGCAAGTCCTCCATTGAAACTTTTCTTCTATCTCTCACCGTTTAAAAGTTATTTTGGATAAACGAAATTTGGACAGATTTCAAACTCACATTGCACCCCCTAAACTTGAAACTCCACAGAAACAGAAAATGTCCTTGAACAATAAAATTTCATTAGAATCCGCGATTTACAGTGTATAATTGTGTATAATTAAAAAAAATGGATGAATATTAATTACGCTAAATGAAAGAATCAAAAAATATATTTATAAGAATATAAGAACGAATTGTGCACACTAATAAAAAAAAAAGAGATTTACAATCTCGTTTGGACCGAACGAACGACAGCATTGGCGTGAGATTAGGTATAGCGCGCACGCTCTCGTAAAAATAACCACCATACATGCATACGTGCAGTCGTTTCAGAGATCGGTAAACAACATTAATCTAAGATGTTTTCAGAAAGTCAATAGCGGCGAGAGAGTCAATAGCCTAAAAATCGCCCTGTTTTCGCTGGTTACATATCGCGAAATAGATTAATTACGGTTTGCAGTTGCATCTGTGTTTCCTTTATCTGTCATTATTATTTTAATGTCGCCGCTATTTCTTTGACTCTTCTTGTTTTGTTTTTTTTTTTTAACTCGAAGTCGGTGAAGATTTATACGTTAGACAGATAAATGGTGATGAAGTGCAACACGTTTTATAAATGTCGGTCGTTAAGATGTCGGCTTCGTTAATAATAATTTCCATAAAGTGTTTTGATGAAAATCTTTAACCCAAAGTTTTTAATACTTACTTCTTAGTACATAGCTACATTTGTACATCTGTTCTACGTGTATACCGTGCTTTCAAATACTTTCCCGATTAGAGTAGATGTCAAATTTTTGCTGGTGTGATTGACAGTGCTGTGTTCTCGTATCAAAATTTATCAGCGTGAGTTCATGAACTACTTGAATTTTATTATACGGAGGTAACTTTAAGTCATTTTTTCTTTTTAAATGGTATGGCATATTACCACTGATAATCGAACTTCTTGAGAAGGGTAAATCACTGCCAGGTTTACGAGTTACTGTCCCAGTTGCACGAAGTTTGTCAACATAATAATAATAATAATAATAAATTCGTTTATTCCATAATACAACAGTGTAGAACACGTCAATACTTAATATAAAACTACGTCAACAACATAAAGCAAATTGTATAAATAAAAGACTAAAAATTGTTTAAAATAAAAAAACACACACACGAATATAAAAGAAAGTACTATACTGTACAGGGTGCGCCCAGAAAATCTGCGGTCGTATAAAACGTTTTGCTCACAAGATATTTTTTTAAAATTGTTTTAAATTGTGCTAAGCATTTCCTTTAATGGCTGTAGCAGATGGTTATATATTTTAATACATTGCCATATAGCCTGTTTTTGAACATTGGTAAGTACGTACATTACTCCTGCACGCACTGATTAATAGAATAAAACCATTGTCCATTATCTAATTTTCGACCAGTTCTAAAGTAACTTTCGACAGATAGATAGATAGATAGATAATTTTATTTCAAACAGCCACAAAAAATATAAGTGGGTTGAAACAGGTCCAAAAACAAATTACAAATCAAAAAAAAAAGTGTCATTAACATATACCTATTACATATTGATTCAAAAAAGGTAGTATTCTTAGCAGAAAAAAAAATAACTAAAAAGCTTATATAAAATATATAAGTACAATCACAATTTACAAATCAAAAAAAGTGACATTAACATATACCTATTATATATTGATTCAAAAAAGGTAGTATTCTTATCAGAAAAAAAAAAGTTAAATATTAAGTTAAATATTAAGTCACAATACATCCAGAGGTAAATATATTTCTTAGCAGCAAACTCAGCAACTACATCTTTAAGTAATCCTCAAATTCATAAGGTTCCAAATTAATTAGCAAATTAAAGATTTCTTTCTCGAATAATTTCAAATTATTTATATTTTTAATTCGTTGGGGAAGTTTATTGAAAAACTTTATACTTGAGTAGCAAGGACCTTTTTCAAATAAAGACATGGTGTGCAACGGGTAATTATAATTTGTTTGAAATCTTGTATTATGACAATGGCCTGGCAGAAGATGTTCGTATTTTTCTTTATATTTGAAATTAAAAATTAGCACTCGTAATATACAGCGCAAACAACTGTCAGTAACCTATTAGTTTTAAATTTCCCACGACACGATTCCCTCAAAGGAAGGCCAAAAATTATACGTAACACTTGTTTTTGAATTCGAAAAACTCTAATAATACCTGAAGTGTTGCCCCATAACAGGATAGCAAATTTCAGTCTTGATATAAAAAACTCCATAGTATATAGTAATTAAAACATTTTTTTCACAATATTTACTTAGAATTTTTATGCAATAACTGAGTTGATTTAATTTTTTACCAATATGTCCAGATAGGAGCTCCAATTTAAGTTTTCATCCATAGTGAGACCCAGAAAGGTAACTGACTTACTTAGAGATAAATTGTCATACATTTTGAAACTGTCAATTCCTATATTAGATGTTTTGTATGAAATATTATAAATTCTAGTCTTGGCTATGTTTAGTAATTGATCATTTTCAAAACTTCCATTGTCTCTTATTCTATGCAATATTTGTTCTGTTTGAGTTTTTAAAGTAATTAAATCTTTTGATGTTATAAGTAAAGCATTATCGTCTGCATAATTAATATGTGTATGCATAGTATTTATTAATATGTGGCACAGATAAATGATATAAATATTATGTAACAGAGGACCTAATACGCTACCCTGTGGCAAACCTCTTTCAACTAATTTTGGAACGGACTTGATTATATTTCCATCTAAGTTTACTTTTACAAATTGCTTTCTACCCTTCAAGTATGATTCCATCCATTTCAAAGTTGTGTCTCTTACACCATAGCTTTTTAATTTATAATGAATATTTAGTGAGTGGTTTAATGCGAATAATATCACTCTTAACGTCAGTAAAACCAAATTATTGATATACAAGCAACATATAAATATAAATGTTTGCCTTAATAATAATTTACTGTTACCTTGCAATCATGTAAAGTTTTTGGGTATCGTTCTTGATGCGGATTTAAAATGGACTGAAAAAGTCCATGTCCTTTCGAAAAAGCTGTCTTCTGTTTGTTATGCTTTGCGAGTGATAAGACGTAATCTTGGAGAGGAAGTGTCTCGTATGGTCTATTTTTCTTTGTTTGAGTCTCGTATGCGGTATTGTCTTTCCTGTTGGGGATTTACTTCGTTGGCAAATCTTAGTGTACTTTTCAAGGTGCAAAAGTGGGCAGTGCGGGTGATTTGTGGGGAAGGCAACAGAGCTCATTGTCGGCCCTTGTTCATATCGCGTGGAATCTTAACCCTTCCTTCCTTATTTCTATATGAGACCCTTAGCACTACCACAAACAGCGGTCAGAAACAGAAATATCGGTTTGACATACATTCTTATAGCACACGCCATAATCACTACATTAACCTTCCTAAACCAGGCTCCTCCCTTTGTAGAGATTCCTTGTATTATATGAGTATTTCATTACATAATAAATTACCTACTTCCTTAACTAATTGGCCAACTCAAAAAATGTTCCAGCGCCAACTAAAGGCCGTACTGTTGGAACAAGCATTTTATTCTATTGACGAATTTTTAACATTTGACTTTGATACATAATTCTTATCTATCTTATACTCCCCCTTGTGAGCATTTTTTATATTTTAAATGTAACACAGCTACAGACACTAGTCCATCAAATTACATTACTGTCAATATCATTATTTTATCTACACTGATATTATTATATATGTTTATTTATATCTGTTATATGTATGTATTGCCAAACAACACCTAGTGTTTTTATGCGCAAATAAAGTATAAAAGTATAATGTTTTGTGTTTCAATTCTAACATGTAATAAAATAACACAATCAAAATGCTATATACCATTTCAAACTTTAGTTTGTACAGTGACAGCTGTCACAATTTGAAAGTAGCCCAGTGTCACCAATCTTACTAAAAAAATTGCTCAAAAAACCGCCTATTCTAATCAGGAAAGTATTTGGAAGCAAGGTATTGTTCAATATTTTATTGTTTTCACTTGTGATTGTTCGCTTTGAGGCTGTGATCTTGCCTAGAGTGCGCGAACATGTTTTTTCATACAGAGAAATTGCAAATTGCCTTAACTGGAATCAAGCCACCATTGCGTGCTGCTATCAGGTATTAACTAGAGAAGCCAGGAATCCCGCAAAAGAGGAATCGGGTGCTGAAGAAGACCAAATGAGGCGCAGGACCGCCATCTTCAATTTATGGCAACAAGAGGTCGATTCTCCAGTAGTAGATCAATTGCCGATCAATGGTTTGCTAACGAAGAGTGCCCTCAATCAATTCCAATGGTTTACGGCAGAAGCAGATCGTTTGGCTTTGCATTAGTATCAGCCACATTTTGTGTTACCACTGAAGTCTTACCACCGACACCAACGATTGGAGTGGTGTAGGTCGCAACTACACTTGGACGTAGAGTGGGCATGGCCTATACTGGTCTTTAGTGATGAACGCCGATTCTGTTTGGGAAATGCATGATGGCTGTATGAGAATTTTCTGTGGCGAGGCATTTGCACCAAACTGTGGGGATTATGGTATGGGTGCTATTAGTTATGAAAGTAGATCTCCTTTGGTATTCGTCTCAGCGATATATGGATGAAGTGGAAAGAGCCCATATTCTTCCATTTCTTCGGCAATTGGACGATCCACTTTTCCAGCAAGATAATTCCCGTTCCCATATTGCAAGGCGTTCAATGAACCGTTTTGCAGAGGTTAATGTCAATCTCTTGTCATGGCCACCCTTACCTCCATATCTTCCGCCCATCGAGCATGTTTGGGACATTGTGGGGTAAAGATTGAGGAGGTCATTGCATCCTCCGCAAACGCTGCAAGCTCCTCAGCACGAATTACATGATGCTTGGGGCACAATACCTCAAGAGGAAGTCGACCATCTGCTAGAATTAATGGTGCGAAGGGTGGGGAAGTATGTAACCAATAGGAGTAGACCAACTTACTATTAATGAAAAATAAGTTTATATTTTGTTCTTTTACTTTTTTTTCTTAATTAATTTTAATCAATTGCTTTAGTAGCTAAAAATGTCTGCCAAGTTTAGTCAAAAATTAGCTACTCCTTCTTAATGTTGCGATATCTATATTTCATATGTTCGTATATTGAATTTGTCTATTTCATTACTTACGTAGTCGTTTAGCAAATAGTGAATGAACGTGTGAGACGTGCAATGTCAAAACTAATTTGTCAATGCATGATTCAGCAGGTATAGGAGATACATATGTATGTGTTCCCGGGCGTAATGTAATATTATTATGAGTGACTAGAAATATTCACGAAACGTGACTAGAAATTCAGTAGATGTACGCAAATATTTGCGTTCGTCTTGCAAGTATTGTATAAAAATGAGTTAAAGGATTATATGATAGCAGCACAACAAAGCTATAAAATACGTATTTATAAATGTGTTTCTGCTACGTTAACAAACGCAAGATGTAAACGTAGATGAAGTTGTCATTCTATTGGTATTTTGTTGTTGAAATTATAAAAAGAATATATTAATTATTTCTTTTTACTTTTTACTCTTTGAATAGTAGTAATAACTGAAAATATGAAATTTTTCGTGAAGAATTTTTTCACAAACTATAATTTGTTGTTTTATTAAAATATAGAATTAAATTATAAAATTTATTGAAATATCGGATGCTGATTTTGGCGTTAATTGAACTTTTATGTCATATAAATTTGTATTAACTACTTTCCAATATCTCCAAAATTTTAGAATATTGCACGATGAATAGATCGAATGCTCTTTTAGATATATTTGACACAATATCAACATGGATTGAGGAAGGGAAGATCTACGACTACCCCATTTCGCATTTATAGACTGCTGTGGTGAAATATTGGAACATATTGAACATAAGAGCACACTGTGATTGCTATATTTTGTGATTTAAGAAACGCGTTCGATTGTATACAATATATCTACTGATTAAAAAATTACAGCAATACGGTGCTAGGAAGTATGGCTGTCTAATTTTCGTCATAGCTACATGGCAGAATACAATGTGTGAAAATTGGACAGATCAACGCAAATGACAAAACTGAAAGCAATTTTACTAGTTCTAGATTGCCTGAAGATGGTCAAATTTTAGATCGAAACATGTAGTAAATAAATTATAAATTTGAAGGATAGGAAGAACTTTAGTTTTACAATTATACCTATCACCAATCATTGACTCACAACCGAAATTGAACAACTCACATACTTTACCCTTATGCATGGGTGTTCGTCAAGGATCTGCTCTTGGTCCTATCTTATTCAGTTTATATATTAATGACATTGTTATATTTCTTTTAAATGTGAACTTGACCTTGTAGTACTGTGTATTTGACATTTCGGCTCTTATAGTGATTGATCGTAACGCAGAGAACATATTAGACAATCTATTACAGATATTAATGCGATGGTTTTCCGAAAACAAGGTGTCCTTCGGTTTAAAAAAGAGCAAATACATAATTCTCTATACTATAAACAAAGAGATGCACTTTTTCAATCTACTGATGTTAAATTTCTGGGCATTGAGATCTAATTTATCATGGGAAATTATTATGAGAAGTTGACATTTAGTTATACTTGCATTTCTAAATGATCAGAGTGATGCCTGGTAGCGAAATTATTATTAATGAAGGTTTCATAATGTAAGATAACATAATTCGATGTTACTTTTCAAATATTACTACTGGCTTTGGTGTAAAATGAGAAATCACTTTCTTTTTAGGTGGTAGGGTGTACAGTCGAATATAATGTAAATAAACTGAGAATATTTTTTACTAATTAACTTCAAACGGTTCTTCTGTCACTCTTTTTCGGAGTGGGATTTATTACAAAATACATTTATATTTTAAATACACATCTACTTTAAAAATGCAGACGTCAATAACCATTATCTCTGAAAACAGCCTAATATTAATTTCATAATTTTCATTACAAACTTCTTAAAATTTCATAACAGATATATGAGTACAGAATATCGTTATATGATACAATGTAAAAATTAAATAACAATAAAAAAAAGATACATTTAAAAAAAAACCCATTTCAAAACCGGTTTTAAACACGAATTTCATCTGAAAATCAATTAACCAGTTTTAGTGAAACCGATTTTAGGAAAAATCGGTTAACTAGTTTTTCATAATAAAATTAATAATTTTTCGTTGGTTAAACTTAAAACCGTTTCCCATTACATTCGCCTTACGACAGACATTACATTCGTGCTCGTTCTCTGGTGTGAACGAGCCTTAAATAGACTCATTTTATGCAGAAATATAGTTTAACTTAACTGACTGAGCAATAATTCCAACAAGTCCGATTTTTGATCTGATGTTATTTATAAAGAAAGTAAAATATTCACACAAAGAACAACTTAATGAGAAATATCAGAAAATATTAGTAAATAATTTTTTGCAAATAAAACATGAAAAATAGTGATTAGATTTCCACATCTTTTCTTTTGCTGTTTTATGTATTTTTGCTAACACTTTCGTCACTTGTGTTGCTTACTTATTGTATTTTATTCATTGGTTTAATATAATAGGTCAATTTTGTCGCTGTAATGATTATATATCTTTAAAAATCTACAAGGAAATTATTGTCACCGCTGCTTAGTAGAATCGATTATGTAGTAGATTGTATACAAATAACAACGTTGTAATTATCTTTATACGATTCAATATAATTAATAGACATTATGAAGTAATTGCGTATAATAATTGAATGCCAATTTTCTTGAACATCTACTAAATATAGACGAAATACGTCTATACGTGGTATCCGCAAGAAGAAGCATTTCAAAGATTCATAGCTCATCTGTACGAGAATTATCATCGCTCTAGCCACACATTGCCACACGCAAGCCACACACACACAAACAAGATGCAACGTGGCCACGGATTTCGTGGTTAGCCGGCCAATGGCGGAACCTCGTTTCTAGGACAGTGTACTGTTGTTTGGTCAATATTGAAACGTGTTGTCGGGCGGCTGGGAAGTTGCGAGGCTGCCAGCGGCAGTCAGCCAGGTAGATAAGCGGATATAAGCTGATGCCAGGCGATTTATGTTTGCGCTCCGTCAGTATAATGTAAAGACGGTAATTAGTAGCCAGTATAACATAAAGACGGTCGTTAGATGTTTATGATGAAGCATATTTTGAAATTGGTTACATTAATTTTAGCAGAAGATGTCCGGTAGGAGATGGTAGGTATATATAGTGAAATAATAGTGGGTGAAGAAAGAAAATTTCATTGGATGTGTTTTAAAAATAAATTTATAATGGAGGTAAAAATATATGAAGAACTTTTTAGCCTTCAAATATAAACAAATACAATTTAATATAAGATCTGTCGTTATTCAAAACTATAATTAATTTTCTGATAATTTAGGTGTTCATATACAGTTCTTTTCTTGGTTTTAGTGAGTTTTTGTTCTGTTATTTCGTTTGTTTAATATGAATTTTTCATTTATTTTTACATTTTTTTAATAACGTTTTCATTGATGTTATAAATTTTAATAAAATTATAACAACGTGGAGAGTATAAGCAGCTTTTAAAATCAACTTGAGATCCATTACACACAATTTGTCTTCTACTGTATATAGCTACATAGAATAAGCACTTAAAATTGAAGAAAGCTTAAGAGTAAAGTACTTTTCTTTTTCAAAATAAAAGAATATGCTATTAGGCAAAAAATTAAATCGTAATCGATATAACTAATAATAATAACAAAAAAAACCTGAATGAGTGAAACACCTTTGGTATTTTAAGTTGTTGTCAAGAATGATTGAAAATTACGTGAAAAAATTACATATTGGGTGCGTGCCTTGTTTGTATGCTCGATGAATTAGAACGTGAATTGAAACTATTCTATAAATTGCAAAGATTGCAAACGTTTTACAGTATATAATAATTAACGAATTAACTTATTTCTGCTAATAACTATAATAATTTTTCCTCACGCAGGATTCGAACCTACATACTGTCGTTTACCGGACGAACGCTCTACCTTTAGAGCTAGCGGGGAATATGTAGGTCCGTGCAACAAATAGACAGGTTTGGTAGAGCGTTCGTCCGGTAAATTAGAGTGTGTAGGTTCGAATCCTGCGTGAGGAAAATATTTCTTGGGAAAAATTCTTCTTAATTATAAGAGTTAGCAGAAATACATTAATTCGTTAATTATTCTATAAATTATACTTCAGGATAGGAAATAATATAAATTAAAACCTTTTTTCGTCAAAGCATTTCATTATTTGGAAATATAACAGATAGATTATTGTATTTAGGTACACTTCTCACAGGAAAAATCGGGACACCCACAATTCAGAATTTTAAAATTTCTTGATTGTAAATGCAACTTTCGGAGGAGGTATTCACTTATCATAGCCATAAATCACTTAATTATGTATATTACTGCGATCAAAGGTAACGACTAGAAATTTAAACAGAAAAATAAATATATAGAAAGAAAAAGGTTTATGTATAGAATAAACAAATCGGAGTTTCGGTGGCGGCGTTTCCTTTAGAAATACTAATGAAAAAAAAAAAAACATAACAACAAAAAGAACTCGTGAATAGACGGCTTCATTTAGAAATATATATGTATTTAACTTGTTTGATGTTATGTAGAGATAATTCTTTTTTAAGAAAACATGTGGTGATGAGATTTTATTATTTAATGTTATGTTACTTGTTAGTGCTGCTTTGATATTAGTTACTTACTTCGATTTATGCTCGCGAGTATTAGTTTAGCAATAGACAATATATCAATCAGCCTCCTCAGTTTTGGGATAATGTGATTTTCACAGATTCATTCATACTATTATTGATGTATTAATTACTATTGTTGTTTAATATTCTTAAATATTGTATTACTATAAAGTTTCCTTCTATCTATAAAAAAATGACCAAAACCAGGTTTAAGATTATTTATAAAATTTTTAAATAAGGCAATTAAGTTCGCAAAGAAATTATTTATTTTATGAACCCTCCCTTTTATTGTATTTTCAGGAAATATATTTTAGCTATCGCCTGTGTAATCTGACGTCGCTGATCTATTTTCTTGAGATATGGCCAATACTGGGTCTCTTTACAAACTGTCTTTATGTAGCACAGGTTTATTAACAATTATTTCAAATATTATTGGATTTATAATACATAACAAACATTGTAAGAAAGCATATTGTTCGTCAATCTCAGTTAGTGCTAAAATATATATTTATTTTTGAATTTGATACATTTAATACTTTTTCGTTGCTACTGCCTGAAGTTGTGTTACAGACCAAAAGTGTTATATTTCAATAAAGTAGAACGACATTGGATTACGCAGGCGATAGTTAAGATATATTTCTTGAAAATACAATAAACGGATGGTTAATAAAATAAATAATTTCTTTGCGAAATTAATTGCTGTAAAAATGTTGTAAATAATCTTAAACTGTTTTTGGTAATTTTTTAAAACACAGAAAAGTATTTTGTAGTAATACAATATTTAAGAATACTAAACAACAACAATAATGAATACATCAATAATAGTGTAATTAATCAATGTGAAAATCACATTGTTCAAAAACTCAGGAGGCTGATTGATATATTGTCTATTGCTAAAGCAATACTCGCGAGCATAAATCAAACCAAGTAACTAATATCGTAGTAATAGGTAATATAATGTTAAAATCCCATCGCCATATGTTTCCTTAAAAAAAGAATTATCTCTACATAACATCAAACAAGTTAAATACATATACTTATGTTTATTTCTTATTTTATATTTTATATTTTATTTCGTATTTTTTTGCATTAATATTTCCGTATTCGGTATTTCTAAGGAAACACCGCCACCGAAATTCCAATGTGTTTATTTAATGTATAAACCTTTTTGTCTATATATATATTATATTTCTCTTTAAATTTTTAGTCCTTACCTTTGATCGCAATAATACACACAAAGGAAGTGATTTATGGCTTTGATAAGTGCTCTGAAAGCTGCATTTACACCCAAGAAATTTTAAAATTTAGGATTGCTGGTGTCCCGATTTTTCCTGTGAGAAGTGTACTTTTTTATTACGTTTGCTAAATATTTTTCGAAATTAATAGAACATACTTTGAAAACAGCCGCTTCAATTGTTGACAGTGATTTTTTTTATTCTTATTTTATAAATACTTAGCAATGTATATCAGTATTCTCTTTAGATATCTGTTAATAGTTATAGTATATCCAGTATCAAAATGTAACACCTTTCACATTTCACATATCATTAATATTCAAACGAAATAAAACATATAAAACGAAGAAATTTTACGTGCAACATTCATTCTCATTCATACCTTATTAGTAAGATACCAGTCGTATTAATTATAGAAAACTTGTAATTTGGTGTGGTTAAATATACACAAATATATAATTTATACACACACTGTACAGAACCAAACGTTTCAATCATTATTGCTTTCTATTCTCATGTACTATAAATATGTAAATTCAACTAACCTTTGATGTTGAATGTTTTGATTAAATCCATTTGCAGTTTATTATTTTCACATGGTATAATATGGTATAACAAGCAAAATATATACACGTAGATTTGTGGAAGTATTTGTTCTGTTTCTTTCTTAATTTATTTCCACACTAAATATAATTCGTTGCAGATAAATAATTAGACGCAGTATCTATCAAACGTTAATAAATACAGCAACGAATTAATTCGTTTTAAAAACACTGGCGACCGAAAAAAAAAATCGAGCAGATAAATAATTGTTGAACGTGACCTTAGGATAGGACGTTCACCTTAGGACAAATAGGATTTTTTTTTCGCACACCTGTTGTTTATTGTTAAACCGAAGCGAACGCTTTTATCTCAGCAGTTAATTCGCGTCGATGTTTATATATCAAATAGAGGCAGTAAAAGTATAATAATTTGTTTTACGTTCGATAAAACACTAACCTAGAAATCTAGTAGCAACGAGACGGAGTAATATAGAAGAAAAAGGAAATAGAAACTATAAGATCTCCTCAGAAAGACTATAGAGAAGGCAAGCGACAACGATTACACAGCGTTATCTAAAAAAGTATCTCTCTCGTTTTAGTAGAGGCACCGGCTAGTTTTATTTAAAAACGCGGTTATATAACTTTCTAAAATACACACTAACTGCGTCAATAAAGTTTGTAGCCACAGCGTTTTAGCTCTATATGAAATGTGGATGTATAATATAAAGTTACTACATATATTGTACGACTTAAAAACATGTGTTAACCAGGCATGGTAAATTATGATCTTAGGACGCATTTGTTTATCTTTAGAATTTGTACATCCACAGCGGGGAATTAATTGAAGTTTCAGGCCGTTCATCTTAAAATCGTCTTGCAAATCCCATGGTACATGTTTACATACACGCCTCGATACAAAACGGAACTAATAATAAATAAAGTAAAATGGTTATACTATAGTCGTAAGTATATATCTGAATGTAGAATTTATGTTATGTAAGACGCCTATATCTGAGCTAACATGTTTTGTTAGAACGGGTATTTGAATTATGTTTTATAAGCACCTTACGTCTTCCATTGTAACGTGTAAAATAGGAACGTTTAATTTGAGGCCTTATGTACGATTGGCAGATGAATTGGATGGCTATTAATAATGTTCACACCTTTAGTTAGTATATTATTTATTGATGTTTGTTCAATTGATAGTTGAGAATTGCTTCTTTGCGTAATAAACTATTCAGTGTGTTTTTATATACAGTGTGCTCCGTCAGTAATTTACCTAAGCTACAACGCATATACCTTCTTCTATTACATAGGTGCATATTCCATTACTCGCGATTTTTAGCTGGACACTGCTATAATAAGGATTTACGAAAATTGGATCGGATATATACCAATGTACCGAAAGTGAAAGGAAATCATAGCATTTACAATTTGCTAAAACAGGATAGAAAGTCGGTAAATACCTTACGATCCAATTTTCATAAATCCCTAATATATCTATACAATATTTAACTTTAATCTTTTCACTGCGCAAATTTGAGAAACTAGTGCATTAGCAGTTGGTCGCTTACGAGTATATTACTCGGCTTGAGCAGTGAAAGGGTTAAGAACCATCTTGTATAGTTAAAGCTCCATAAAAATGCCAGTTTTGAATCAAGAAGCGTATATAATCATTGATTGTGAAAGACTTTTATCGACATCTGTTGGTAAATCATGTCATTACTAGAGTGGTCAAATGTGTCTGCTTACATGGGCCGCACTCGCTCCGCGCTAGGCAGAACATTTAGTCATAGTATATCAGATATTGTTGCGATGAATGGTTTTATTCGCCTGTATAGCTATGAGTAAATATTGCAGTGCGAAGCCACATAACGAATGAAACAAAGGCTCAAGGTTGCTTTCACGATGTGAATGGATATATTTCGTGAAAGACAGGAGCAAGCAGCTCCGTTTATGGCGTGGCTTTTAAATAGGTTACAATTTAGTTTTTGAGCAAATACCTTATTGATAATAACTTATTGATAAAATAAATATTAAATGGTTGACATATAAACAGGTTGCTACACATTTATTCTCGTGAAAGCAATGTGAAAGATTTATTTCATGCACAAGCCCTCCATTCGCGCAATGATTGAAGTAGACTGCTTGAAGTGCTTGGGAGTATCCGTAAAGTAGAATGAAGTTTAAGAAAAACTTTAAACATTTACATAGTTAACATTCATTAAATATTTTAACATTTAATATGAGAGTTTATTTCCAAATTTAAATGTGTGAATTACTTTCACGCGTGTTGTTACTCTAAAGAAAACTTTTTATTATAGCTAATCAGACAACTTGAAATGTTTCCGTTTTGTGTTGTGAGGAAAGTGTACATCTTTTGCAATTAAAGAAAGAATTATTTAATCAAAGATAAACAAAAACTACAAAAATGGTGATTTTTGCATCCTTTCACCACACAATTAGGCATTTTATACAATTTAGCGACCTATAAACAACAAAATTTGTACAAATATTTATAACGACCATTTAACTTCTCACCTCAAAATGTAGTATTTGTATGTAGATATAAAATAAAATAAAACTTAATTCAGAAACTATATTTAAAACAAAAATTGTCAACAAAACAATAAAAACAAAATAATGAGAAATAAACGTTTATAATATTACACAGTTAATCAAACATACGCTGTAAACGCTCCGAAATATATAAAATGGCTGTCTGATGACGCGCGATGATGATGCGCAAATAGTCTTAATGTATTATTTACTAAAGTGTAATGTTCTTTTAGAGAAACTTGTTCTCTGATGAAGCTGAAAATATACAGCGAAACTTAGATACATGTAAATAAGGAATTGTCTTCATCAATTCTTGGCTACTTTTCCCTATAATTTTTTTTTAATTTCGATCTTTGTCCTAACGTACGTACAGCCAGTACTACCACATATCAGTCTTATTTGCGTACCTTCTGTGAGCATACCTAATATACTTATACCATGGTATATAGTACAGTATCAGTGTTAGTCGAGTCTTGACGCGGGATAGTACAATTCTCCCTTAACGTTTTACGCATTTTAAATGTAATACAATGTCGGGCATAGAAAACGATCATTCTTTCATAATATAGAAAAGTAAATCGGTGAATTCCAGAATTTACATTATGGTGGCGCCAAAATAATTTGTACAGTGTGCTATAAACAGTTATTGTGCTGGCACAAATGGGACTACACATTGTTGGTGGTACATCTGATCCGTTATCTACCTATAAAGATTATTTTAATTATGCGTGTGTTGTATCCATAGATGTTGAACGATCTTTTTCAAAATATAAGCATGTTTTATCATCGCAATGAAAGCGGTTTAGTGAGAAAAATCTTAAAACACTTAATGCTACAAACTTTTCAGCAATCCTTAAATAAGATAAGGGGCTTATATATGTATAATACTTAACTAAACCCGCAAGAAGCTGTTAGTTATAGTTACACCGGCCGTATATAATATAATAATACTTATAGTTAAATAAATAATGTTGCTCTTTTCCGACACTGTACTGTATCCTTCTGTTAAATGTTAATGTCACATATATGAAACTTAGTCTTGACCTGGCGCGCAGACGAATGTTTAATTAATTACAATATTACAGTAAAACTGTAATTAACAACTAGTAAAATAATTATTTTTATCGTCCTTACAATAATTAAATAATATAATGTTTGCTAATAGGTAAATAAAAAATTAACACCTAAAAGTTTTCAATTTTTTTTTTTCATTTAAATTTTCATTCACCCACTGTGAATCTTATATTTAAATTGACTTTACGAAATCAATTGACAAAAAAAAACAACATAAAATAAATTCGTATATGTACAATCATTACACTAATGTATTTAACGAGCAATTTCAATAATTTTTAATAGTTATAATGCCGTTTATGGCATAGTAATAATAAAATTACATAACAAGGTCCTTGCATATATGTTACAGCACATTACTTACAATCCTGACTTATAAATATTTATTAACACACGGCTGTAGTGACATAATTATTATCAGTTGTATGTACCGTTAACAAGTATGTTGTAATCTTTTAATTAATACTCACGTTAGTAATTTATTAGTTACAGCGGTTTTAAATAATAAAAAAAAAGATATTAATGTTAGCTTACTGCAGTAGTATGTTAATTTGTACTGTATTTATAAGAACTGTATTAGTTTATTATTTATTCCGTATATCATTTTCTTTTAATTAAGTAAATATTTGAACCTTGAATTAAAAAGATATAATGCTAGTTTTACTGGCAGGACTTTAATGTTGATTAAAGGGAAGTGAAACATGAAACACCTGAGAGATACTGTAAAGGTTCTCTAATAAATCTTACATTCTATTTGATATTCTTTCGTTTGACTAATGTGAAATAGGAGGTTGGTTTAAATCAATTCAATATAAATATCATTTGTTACATATGAGGAAATTTATAGATTTAAAATAAATTTAGTCAGGAACAAAAAAAAACTGCTGATTTATAAAGGATGACATCATCTGCAACATAGTCGATTGGAGAGCCTAATGATCTATAGGCCATAATTTCTAGATCGAACAAACGAATGTATGATACACAATCTTATACGCATAGAGCATTCCCTTTTTTTTTTGGATATTTTTAAAGTAGATGTCACAAAATTGGGGAAAGATACCAAACCAGAAAGTTTGCATTTATAGCTTTCTAAACAAATTCATTTCATCTTCAGTAGATAAAAAACTGTAATGAATAATATGTAAAAGATGTGATAAGAAAGAATTTAAAATTTAGAACAGAAGTAACATGATTCGGCTACATCAAACACGAATTTAAAAATAGAAAAATATAAATAACAAACATAGTAGTTAAAACGCTTAAGTTTTAAGTTATTTTATATCGTAAACCACCATATGTAGAAAGCTCTCTGGTAAACTCTTTTCAATTTATGAAAATTTAAAATATATATAAAAATAGCTTTTTACAATTACAAATCGAATAATAATACTCAATTCTCTAAAATGAAGAATAAGACACTTTTGTCACTTCGCCCCAATATTATTTATAAAATTCTTTGTAAAAATTGTAATAAATTATATGTAGGTTAATCGTTTCAACACTTTAAATCTAAGTTGTGACAATAAAAGTGCATTTACTGATTGATCACACTCTGAGCACAAGCCATCCATTGGATTTTCTGATTTTAAGATTGTCTCCACTATACACTGTATAGTAACAAAAAAAGTAAATAGATTTCAGTAGTCAAATACGCATTTTTAATTCGAAAAAACGAGACAACTACATAACAACTAATTGGAGTAATATTTATCCAATATTATATGAACAAGGGTTAGAGGTTTCGAATGATGATTCAACCGGCAGCTTAGAATTATAATTTGAATGATTATTCATTAATTGACGGTCATTCGAAATCATCCATTACTCATATTCACATACACATTTTTTAATTTTCGATTTATAAATAATATAACAATTTGGTTTGGATATATTTAATGGTATGTTTATTACACAGAAAAACGATTTAATTGTGGCAACAAAATATATATTATCAAGAAAAATTTAGTTAATTCAACAAGAAGTTTTGTTATTTCAAATTTTAACTAAGGGTTAAATAAACCCAATGTTGCAGCAACAAAAATATTTAGTCAAAAAGTTATTAAAATTATCTCAACAAAATATTTTGTAAAGAAATGTAACTACCGTATCACTTTATTGTTTTAACGAAATATTTTAGATATTCAACGATGTTAAATCAATAAAATGTTTTTTTTTTTTTCGGAGTGCCAATCATGAACATATCTTGCTCATTTTCTTATAGTAGTTTTCTCCCCATAAAGTATAACAAATACGTAAAATACTTGTGTGTTTTACAGAAATTGTCGCGTAGATGGCGCTCCTCCTATTCCATTCTAGTAAGAGGAGATATTTGCTATAAATAGCACGAAAATACGATTATAACATAGTATCTGGTATATTGACCAAATAAACATCTAATAGGTGCTGTGATCATTGAAAGGGCGACTCCCTCACCACATCCTATAATGGCGGAGTGATTCCCGTGATTCAACTTTCAATACGCGTGGTAAAAGCTTGGCGTTTAAAATACATATAATAACTGTAGATTGTGTAATGCAATAACAGAAACCGCTTACCACATTCTGTGTGAATGTGAGGCTCTGGACGCAAAAAGAAAAACAATTTTTAAAACTAAATTTCAAGGTCAACTAAAAAGATCCCAAATAGATGGTTAGTATATTTTGATTCTCTTTTTTCTTTTGTGAATAGCTTACCATAGACCGAACGCCGCAATTTATAGTAGGAGACATTCTGAATTTACTACAATAATCATTTGTAGAAACGGCGATTCTGTCTCTTGTTTTAAATTTAGACGAACCGTAACGTACTATATACATGCTGTCGACGATAATAATAATCGGTACCGCAAAGGTCACGTCAGTCACGGAGCTGGTCGTGTCATTACGAGAGATAAAGTGCTTATTAATAACTGGAACATATTGGCGCACTGCTGAAATGAAAACGAAAGAAGTGCGTGTACACTTTAGTGCAATATGCACAATCGCGCTGGATAAGTGATTGATGTCTATTGCCATAAACTGGAAGATATAATTGGACGGGCGATTAACACTAGATTTATCTGTAAACTGTGTGTGTGTGGAATTGTTACAAATACATTTGGAGACTGTTCATTCATAACAGGAGTCACATGCAGCGTTTTGAAATTATTGTTTTACAGATTTTCTGTACTGCACGATTATACCGAGTGAATGCACGCAAGCTGGAGATGAATTAATAAACTAAAAAACAAAAGCTAAATGGTTTCCATTTGTTACATACATAGGAATCACCTTTCTGTCAAATTTTTAATACCAGGCGTTTGTATTTAAATATAATTAATACTTTTGATTGCAAACAAATTTAGTTGTCCAGAAGAAGTTCTTTAATATTTGCAAAATTCTCAAAACGATCGATTACAGTCAGATGCCTGCATATTAGGGCCTCAACAAACATGATGAAATATGTGAAAGCGCTATTAGACTGATTGTATATTCTCAGTGATATGTCGGAAATTTTATCGGACGCATTAAATTCCCTGTGGCGTCGATGATCGAGGGCGGAAGTCAAACATCAGTGCAGAGTACCAATGCAATGGTAACAGAATGTTGTTATCGCATATCTGCAAGCGCATTTAATTGAATTTATATTGTCTAATCCTGTGCTATTCTCTCATATATTTCCCAATAAATCGCGTTCTAAAGTCGGGTATAGATAATCAAGTTTAAAAATTAATTATTATACGCCGGAGCTCAAACTTGTTAGAGTAAAAGTATTTTAGGATAGACCTATAGAGATTTGTTTTCAGTTACCTACTCCGAGAGTAGCCAAAGTACTAGTTCTAACACGGCCTTACTGTTCAAAGCAACATTTTTTTATATTAATAAATGATAAAGCATAAAGTTGTCCCGGATAAGAATGCAAGTGATTTAAAATGTCAAATATGTGCTCTGGTCGAATTAAATCCTATTATATCATCTCGAAAAATTGCACGCGAATTTTACATGCGTGGAATGATGGTTCAAAGACAGTACAAAAAAATCTTGTGTTGTTAAAATAAAATGATTGTATTATTTTACAGTAACTCGTTTTTAAAGTAGGCCAGCTCTATTCATTCGTTATTTTCTGTAAATATACAAACGTTAAGGTAATCGGATCATATCTAAAATCGGAGATTTGCCTGTGCGGGGATTGACCAGCTTAGACTGTAGCAATGCCCCAAAAAAAAAACAACTTTACACTAAGGATGCGTTTTATAATAATAGGATCATTATCTACACAACTTTGTTTTTTCGCCCTTTTTCCTTTGTACTTTGGGCATTTTGATAAATGTTGCCTTTTAAGTATTTGCGAGTTAGATTGAAAAATGACGTTTGCTGCCGCTAGAACGTTTAGGAACAAATTGACAGTATGTACAACGTGTGCAAATACATCATTGGAAGATCCTCTAGTAAACAAATACATTATACATAAAGATGCATAGTCTCGGAATTAAAAGTCATTACTCAAGATATTTTCAAAGATAAATATAAAATCTATATTTAACTCTGTGTGAGTTGTTAATATAGGGAAAAAAGAAATCAAACAAGATGTAGGATCCTCACAAAATTCTTTAATATCACACGACCGGTTTACCTCTATCCGAGCATCCTCAGGCCAGAATTTAAAATCAGTTAAGAATGGCCAAAGTTTAAAAATTGCACTTTCTAATTTTGTTTTATTTTTGACCATCCTTAACTAATTTTAAATTCTGGCTTGAGGGTACTCGAATAGAGTGAAACCGGTCGTGTGATATTTAAAGAATTTTGTGAGGATCCCAGATCTTGCTTGATGTCTTTTTCCCTATAAAAGATAAAAGATAAAAATATAACGGTATGTCATTCGTTCGTAACATACGGGGATAAGGCACACGTTTTATTTTTTTATTATACTAATCCCGCATATTTAGTCATGTTCAAGACAAGGATAGAAATACAACAAATATGAGATTTCCGTACCAATAATATGTAACCGTTTGAAAAATAAATAAATGAAAACAACTGGTTTAGTTGGTGCTCCTTCATTTTATTTTTGAAATACCTTTTAGATTACATGTTTCGGCAACAATTTGCCATTCTCAGGTCTAAAACACGTCACAGGAAAATACAAAATTTGATAACACTTAATTATGAAGTATGCATATTTAGTAGTGGTTGGCACTATCGATATTTTCAACTATCGATAGTACTATCGATAGTCGGACCAGCTATCGATAGTTATCGATAACTATCGATAGTTATCGATAGTTTCAACAGTCAACTATCAATACTTACAACTGTCGATAGTCGTCATCGACAATGCCCAACACTCTACTCAACTAATATGTCCTCAAAAACACATTTTGTTTTGTTTCTTGTTATTTATTATTTGTGTGTTTTGTTTTTAGTCCAGACTAATAAGAACTCTAACACTAGTATTTCATGGTTTCATCAATATCAGCTACTATAGGTATTACAAAAGAAAGAATTAGTTCCACTCAATAAATAGTTGATGATCGATAATACAAACGTTTTTAACTAACAAGACAATACGTAAATAAACCTTTAAGCTACTCAGAAAGGGAAAATAAATAGCACTATACTTGTTGTGTTTACATTGAATTTGACCATCTCTTTGCGTTATAAATTACATATAATAATATAAATACTGGTGGACATTATCGATATTTTCAACTATCAACAGTTATCGATAGTCGACTTATTGATAGTTATCGATAGTCAACTATCGATGGTTATCAATAGTCGACTATCGATAGTCAGCTATCGATAGTTATCGATAGTCAACTATCGATAGTTATCGATAGTCAAAACTATCGATAGTGCCCACCACTAATATTTAGAAATATCGTGATTGTGAATTTGTGACTGAAACTACGTATGGAAGTGTTTTCTTTTATGATTCCGATCATATACCTTATATAGAGCAAACTTTAATTATATTAGTCTATTGTTCATTCAATTACCGTAATTATAAAACTGCAAATTTACAGCTTGATGTAAATTATCTCAACTACTTGTAAAATTACAATAATAATCTAGGCATAAAAAATAGTACTTTTTTTATTGTGTATTACTGTGCATTTCTTGGGGGTTGGGAGTACCTACCAAGCGTGTCCCGGGGGTGGTGGATAGGGTAAAAGCCATCTTGTCAGGGTTCGCTCAAGGCGAGATAGTTAGTGGCGGCTATAAGTTCGTCCTCTCTGCTTAAAACCGGAGCAGGGTGAATGAAGGCTGTTGCCGTGAACCACTCCCCCCTCGCCCAAGCTGTCGTGTCGTGGCTAAAGGCTTGCACAGGGTTCTACAACGATGCCAGTTGTTGTTTTCGGCTACCGAAAGTCCAACTGTTAAACCAGGTCCCGAAAGGGATAGGGGGTCTTGGCTGAACCGCACGGATCGAGAGGAGACAACCTCAACAAAAACCAAAATCCTAAGGTGGCGCACTATATAGGTTGATGGGATGCGTAGCTGGATAGAAGACCAATCTACTACTCCAACCTTGGGACATCTGACGCACCCCATTGTATTTAGCCTTGCATACGGGGCTCTGTGGAGGTGGACCTTTTCTTCTCTAGCTACTCGTGGGACCATTGAGGAAGCAAATGTATTTAACCTACTTAAGTGAGTCGAGCCCGCTGGTAGGAACTGGTGCAGGACCTCAATAAGAAGCCTTCCACTTCCAAAGTGAGAATACCTCACTAGGAAAGAACAAAGAAAGGAGCAAAACGAGCAGATGGATGGAGCGGATGGATTGCGTAGGACTGTGCAACTTAAGGGTGTTGCACCTGGGAGCATGTGAAATCGAAGAGGGACACTTACCTACTCTGGGGCCTTCTGATATCCTACACTTTCTGAAAGGAATAAAATTGGAAGGCCAGCTGTAAGACAACAAGAATAGGGGGGCACAATAGATCTTTTAGGTCGCAGTGTGTGCGGTAGGTGTGACACAATACTTGTGTTTCTAAACTTAAAACTACATTGATAATTAACCAATCTTTCAAAATAATTGAAAGTAAATAGGGTACACAATTATACATAATTCTTTTCTTGTCAATTCCGTATTAATCAACATTGAAAACGCTACCAGTTCGCTAATAATTTAACTAACTTTGTAGCATTTATAATAACGAAATAGTGCTTTTGCGAGGAAAAGAATATAAATTCGTCGTAGTGGTAAATTGCACAATATAATTTAAATACTGCCATTCATTCGTATAAAACATCTCATTCGATTTCCTTACTTTATAAAATTCAATTTTAAAAACAATTTTGCAAGGAAAAAGGACTCAATTTATTTTCGTTTACCGTTACCTAATCTTTTTTCACTTAATTAACCCATCAGTAGTATAAACCAAAGTAAAATGTATTAATAATAATTTGGATATGTATATAGAGAGAGGTAACAAATTTATTTAATACGTCTCATTTTTTTTTTTCGTAAAGTAAAGCGCATTGACCTTTTCGAAAAAACAAATAAAGAATCCCACGTATACAGTTTAAAAATAGAAATTACTTGTTAGTATAGAATGAATGATCCGAGAGTTTATGCAAGCAGAAACTTGCCGTATATTTATAGCCAGTCCGGCATTAGAGCCACAAAATTCACAAGTGTATATTCCTCATCGGCGTTTCTATACAACACGCAGTGTATCTCCCTAATTTAAACACTTAAATTACTCAATTAGCTTAATCATTAAATTCCCTATAGTTAATTTAAAACCGCAAGCATCATCTGGAAGGAGATTCTCGCCATGTCAGAGTATACAAACATTATTTGCTTGTTGTTGGAGGAATTGATGAAATTCAATTTTTACGATTTTATATAACGACTGTATTTCTTTCCTGCGTTCGTTGGCGAGAAAGAGAGGAGAGAAAAGTTGAATAACGTCGCCGTCCATAATGTGGTTGGAGACCTTGAGTTGCTTGGCCTCGTTGCAGAACAGAGGCGAAAGCTCTCTGGCCAGGTCTCGTGACGTTGTCGCATTCGTTCCTCTAATTAATTGCGCGAAATTTTGAAATAATCTGTGGAATTTCCGATTATACACATGCATGGTACCTACCTAACTTTCGAAATATTATACCCGGTATTATTCGGACGTAATTTTGTGACAAATTGTAGGAGTATATCGTGAAAGTTCTTGTAAAAAAATATGTAGATTACATTGTTATAGATATCTGTCACGGAAATTAGTTCAAAATTGTATATAAATATGTAAGCGATACGATAAATCAAAATGAATTACAAAAAAAAAAGACAATAATAGTGTAATTGTTATACAAACAAAGGTTTAAATAATAATGAGAAAATCTCGAAATTTGACGGATATACGATCTATAGGAAATGGATCAATAACGCCTGATTTGTTTAGTTTGTTTGTTTCATCAGCAGTTGTAAATTAGAGTGCAATTACAAACCAAATTGATGTTGCAAAAACAAGGGGCATACCTGCATTATTACGGGTAAAATGTAATTTCATCCTGGCTATCGTCATCTCAATCTATTATTTTGAAACGTGAAAACATAACTTGTAATTCTTATACAGGGTGTAACAGCGATAACGCCGTGGTCTCTGGTGGTTAGATGGTAACAATTTTTGAAATATTGTATATTAGGATATATGTAGGTAGAGTAGATCTACAATTTAAAAATAATCCGCAATATACAGGGTGTTCCAAAACTTAGCAGTGCATCAAAGTTATGTTTTTCTTAATGGAACCCCTTGTATTTTATGGCATTTTTGAAGTGTACACTAAAAACTAGAACAATTTTATTTTTTATACCTAATTTTTATATTTTATGAGATATTTCAATTTGTTTTTAAAAATGCAATGTTGCAATCTATCTTGCACATTATTTTTAACTTGTAGATCCAATCCGCCTACATATATCGCAATATAAAACATTTCAAAAATTGCTGCCATTTGACTACCAGAGACCACGGTGTTACAGCTGTTACACCCTGTATACTGAAACAGGAGTTTAAATTTCATTCTACACTTTCTGAGCCGGAATCATCACGACAAATTGGCGCTATGAGAATCCTATCTTGTCCAACAACCTATCTAAAAACTGTTTCATCACAAGCATACCTAAGCGACTATTACGAAGCTTATTTTACCTTGTAACTTATTGACCCATAGATACAATAAAATTACCTCAAATTGCTGTTAATGTTACTCAAATACTATGTCAGGTTAGGAAATTAGTTCCATCACAACACTACTGACAATATTGCGCGAATTATTCTGCAATTTTCCATCTGCCTTTCTTACTGTAACATTAATTATTAATTAATAACATTTATAGAACGGCGTTTTGACTTTTTACATCCATCGAAATTCGAAACGTTTCAGCGGTATTTTACCACATGACAGATACGGCTGCCATTGCACGCATTCGGTTAAAATAATATTAGGTGCGTCGCCGGTAAAACATACCTTTATAGATTAACTCGTTTTGATAAAAAAAATAAATAATGCGTTTCTACCCTATTTTAGGATGCGAACTGTGAAATGAAGCATGTAGGAAGCCCTTTCGACATCAACCCGACCTCCAACTAGCACCTTAAGTTTAGCAATGATCGCACAAAGCTGGTGTACTTTGACAACTAATCTGACGTCTACAACCATCAACACTGTGGCCAAGTCGACTTTCATTTTGTAAAATATGTCGGAATTTCGTGGAATTTACTCGTTTTTTCATATTTTGTCGATAAACGAAACTACCGCTTACTGGCGACGATTGTTTCCCATTTGGCCGCGATATATTTCCCTTTTAACCTTGCACGTCTTCGGACCCTTTATATTTACGCACTTGAACTATTACCATGTATTGAACAACTAACATTTGTATGTGAAGGACAGCGGCATTCATTGTCATAATAGGCGATTTCAAGATGATTTTAGAGCTCTGTTACCAACTAACATTTTTAAGAAAGCACTGCATATACTCTATCGAGGAATTTCGGGCTGAAATCAGGAATGCTTAGTGGGTTGTCTGCTTTTATGTGTGTTGCGCCTGATATACTGCACCCTCTCCACCTTGTCTTCAACAATTTAAATTATTATATATTATATTCTGTTTTTGTCATGTTATTATATTTTTGTACAATGACGTTGTCATGCATTGATAGTATAAAATAAGAAAAATAAACTAAACATTATAGGTATAATAAATTATTGTTCTGTGCTGAAGCATTTCATTCTTAGATGTTACTCTATAGTATATATTACGGTGTTATGTAAGAATTTACGGGTTATATTATGAAGAAGTTACTTCCATATTTCATAACAACAATCATTATTGTTCGTATTATAGACTAACAGGAATATACTTCTGACAAAAAGAACAAAAAAAACATGTTTACGTCTCTCGACTCTCTCACTATTTCATCAAATAGTTTGAGTCAGAAGAACAGACAAGTTAAAATTATAATACAAGATTTGTAAAAGCGCCTTTGATGTCGAAATTATTGCAAGATGAATCAAAATATCCTTTGATATAAAAGTAAATTCGTAACTTAGTTTTACGGCAATTTACAGCGTTATGAATTTATTAGAAATTGAATTAATTCGAAGTATTTTCAGAAATTTTAGTATCATGGAATCGATTCAAAAGAATTCGTTTGTATTTAACCTGCAGGAAAACGCATTATTATATAAATAGAGCGATGTAACATTAGCAATACAATTCTTAACAAAATCTTAAATTTAGTGCAGAATATAGATTATGTTAGCAAATTTATCTTTCCCTAGCAATTATTTCAGAGTTTCCTCTTATCTGTCAGAATATAAAAAGATAACAAGATATTCCCTAATTACACCGAAAATAGGCAATTAAGTACAAAAGAAAACAATGGATTTCTTTTCAAAATTTCAAGCATGTATTAAAAATTAAACAGAACGACCATTGTTTGTACGCAAAATACTAATTTGATGTTGCTCCACTCAAAACTGACTGCGCTCCAAAGAAAATAGGCCAACAA